>JAOWBB010004215.1:0-34829 GCA_028565995.1 Ricinus marginatus | reverse complement strand
TTGGGGCTTCAAAGGAGATTTCAGTGGTGAACGCATATTTAAATCTTAAAGCGTTTTTTATTATGATTTTTCTTATTGGCATAATATTTATATGCTGCTACAGAATCATGAAAAATATACATTTTTTTTAAAAACTGATCCTCGATGTCAAAGCAAATTTTAAAATGAAAAAATAAATGACATGATAATTTGCAAATAGAAATATTAAAAAGAAATCAAATATGAGAATTTCAAACTTATTAATAATATAATAATAAAAAATTGTAAATTTAAAATTTTATTGTAATTGATGCATATGCAATATTTAATACGAATGCATGATAATTAAAATCGAAAATAATAACTTCAGGAGATTAATCTGGAAAATATAATCAGAGATAAACCCACATTATACATGTTTCTTTGCTTAAGCTTCCTTCAAAAAAAGGGAAAAATTCTAATTAACGTGGAATTCCATTTGTGCAAGATAAAAATTATTGAATGCTACGAAGCATTAGAGAGCTTCCTTAAATTTAACTTATTTTGAACAATTAGAAAAATGATAAATGGAGAAATTTTCTTTCAAATGGATGACTGCAGAATCCCATGACTCATTTTGCGACATCTGCGACCCATGAAAAAAAAATGAAATATTGAAGTAAACGCTTTTGCTCTTCCAGCTGCAGCTACATTTTAGTGCAACATCTAAATTACCATTTTACCATCTACTGACTGAAAAATGTCAACTTCCATACCAGGCTGATTCAAGTGAATTTTTTCTGTTTCACATTTCTTTATTTTATTTCTGCCTCTTCATTTATGTAAAAACATGCATTTTTAATTTTAAAAGGAAAAATATTTCTTAAAAACATTTCATGTATAAAAATTTACACTCTTTGTTTTCGAGTAAAAACATTTACTTTTAGTCAAATAACCGTACAAATCTTAACCAATCTTGCAGAAAATTTGAACATTCAACCTGCTTTTATATTCGCATTCGCCTCGATTTATTCACTTAGCCCTTTCCTGTTGTGTTTGGAGGTTCCCAAATTTTAAAGGTCATGCACTCTGAATTTAATATTACTTAATATTCGATAGTTTTCGTTTTGTCCCTTTTCCATTATCTGCGAATCTATCGCTGGAAATTTGATCGCTCAAGCAAGAATTGTACGTGGTTCGTCTTAACTCTTTTATACCGGATATGAATTCATATCACATAAGACTGAAAATTCTACTTTCATCTATATTCAGACAGAAGAAAATTATATGACAGTATAATATTAAACTAGTTTTCAGGGATTTCAAAAAGGCAAATGCGTTGAATGTTAAATCCCATAACAAAGTTTTAAACTTTATTGGTATTATTTACTAGATAAATCTTTGTGATTGTTATATTATAAATTATTTATACTACATGATTATGCATGATTTGTTCATTTCAACAAGAATAAAATATTATATAATAATTTTTAACGTTTGCTCAAGTGCGGCGAGAATTTTTATTTCTTTTATATTGCAGCACGCCATTACAATATAATGATGATTAGTTTTATGACTTTAAATTTCTTTATTCTCCTGCCATAAGGAATTGAGTCGAATTATTTCTGATGTTGGAAATTTTTATTTTTGATCAATCTACATATTTTTCGCATTAGATTTTCATGCTCAAATCATTTAGACTTTCATATTTAACTATCCATCAAAATTTTCTTTTTGCATTTTTTATTACATACTATAGTTATTATTAAAATTCAACTATTAAAAAAAAAAATTAAAGGTTTTCATATATAATTTTAGCATTTTTAGTTTAGTTTATGTTTACCGAAACATAAGATTTATTTAAAAACAGATATGGTATATATTATCAGAAAATAAATATACATTTACAGAATTCACGTAAAGGAAACATTATTCGGAAATATGAATAAAGTTTAATCTCTCTTTCTATATATCAAAATATAGTTAGAAATTAAAAACAAGAAAAATTGAATACAATGCTATAAATCGGAGGGAAGGATATAAGAAACAGGAAACAACTCTTATTATATAGGAATGAAAATTCACACCAGTGAGGAATCAAATAAATCATGTATTAGAAGACATCAATATCAACAATGAAAATATTGTGTGCGGAACAGACAATCTTAGCAATTCATTAATAGGAGAATAATACAGAAATTAAGTCAAAGTACATCTTCAGGTAATGTTTCAAATATTAATAAGTATAGAGATGTGTTAAATACATGAAATTTAGTAGAGGGCAAAAGCGGAGAACCCCGAGATAATAAACCGCCCCATGCAATTTGCTGTAAAATGTTCTTAAACTACTGCCCCCAAAATTCTGCTATTGTTCCGCAGAACTAGAGAATCTCAGAGAGAGCAAGACAAGAGATCTTTTACGTCTTTTGAATTTCAAATGATTTTGCCTGTAAAGCAGCTATGGTAAATGTAACATGCTATAGTATGTTTCAAATTCATATAAATTGAATAGAGTTGAACTTTATTTAGCTGCAAATGAAGAAAAAGAAAAGCTTCAATGAAAGTCGGAAAGACTGAGAAAAATTTTCTTTCATTCGAACAACATATAAGTTTTTGAATAATAAATGAATCCTCCATTTTTTTTCATCAAGGTGATGTAAAGAATATTACAAAAAAAAAATTTGGCGTCGAAGACTGAAGCATGATAATCTCATGAAATCGCATTGACTGAATGCAAATATACGAATAGGAAAAGCATCCAAGAAGAATAAAATTCAGGTAAAAAGAGCAAGCTATTTAAATTTCATAATTAATATCAACCAAAGCAGGATATTTTTACTTTAGGTCTTATAACATTTATTTTTCAGGCTAAATAATATTTCACCAAGCAATATCACAATATAATTTAAAGCTTTTTGAGCGCTCTGAATTATCACAGCTTTTTGATCCCAATATTTCAAACTTGAAAACGACATTATTAATGGTTTGGTACTTCATTTTTGGAGTGATTAAACCTGAAATATTTTCCTGCCAGCTATATTGTATAATGCGTCTAATTTATAATTATATTTATTAAGAAATAATCAAGATTTGATCTATGATTTGGTTTTATCTAAAATATTTTCAAGAATTCAAATGTTTTACAGACAAGGATTTTTACAAGCACAATTACGTGACTATATATTTATTGTATTAACTTATATGACTTTATAAATTTTTTAGGAAATTACTCTTATATTTTTATAATTAATAAAACAGAAAATATAACAAAATTTAATTAATATTTCGTTCTTTTTAAAACAATTGAAACATTATTTATTAAAAGTTGGAGTGCACTCAGCGGAACAAGAAACAAAGAGTGTAGAAAATAAATTTGTTTTTCTTTGAATAAATAAGTAATTATTTATATTGCGTAATTATATGAACATTCTAGAGTTTATTGATTTAGTCTTTACAACAACTTTTATAGTTATTTTAAAATAGTAGTTTACGTATCATTTTTTTCTATTAAAAAACTAATTAATCTATAATTATGGATAAATAACTTTTTAAAAAATTTTTTATCTTCTTATTAGCTTTAAAAATGTGAATAATCTTTCAAAAACATTATTTTTTATTATTATTTACTAGTATTTATTAATAATTTATTCTTCTGCTTTAGAAGTAAACTAAAAAATTTTAATTTCATTAATTTATTTATGAAGAAAAACATCTACTGCAATTTTTTGCAGTAACAATTTCGTTTCGTTAAAAACATACCTTTTTCCTTTGGCTTCTTCTTAAAAGTCCTTGCAATACAGAAAGTCTTTTCCATGAACCAATTTCCACTGATACCATTAACTTTTCATTCATCTGTCATGCTTTGAAGATTTCTTTCATGAAACGAATAATCAAGATCATCCGAATGAATGAAAGAAAGAAAGAATACATTGCAAAGCATTCGCAATTCACTTCATTTGGACCTTTACCATTCATACAAAGCCATCTGACTTTATAAATTATTTTCCATTTTCCACCGAAATAAAAGCGGCCAACTAAATTGACCTCGGAAAAATCATTTTCCCAGAGACAGAAAAACATAATTTTTTTTTTCATTTTTCATTTAAATGAATGAACATACGGCAAGGGAAAGCGTCATGTTGGTTGGGATTTTAATTTTTCCATTTATACTCTTGCAGAATTTTTGCAGATGCACATAATCGTAGTTAGGTCTATTTTTTTTCCTAACAATCATAAATTTTCATATAACTAACTCATTCAAGTTCTCGTTAAATATAACTTTCAAGTAAGCTGAGAGGAATTCGTAGATAATAAAAGAGTAAGTTACCTTTCTGAAGTGCGAGAAGTGAATATAATTTCAAAAGCCATTCGGAAATTTACTTTTTCCCGTTGAAATTCATTTATAATGATTCTGCAATGATACTCCTCGCTCTTAATTTGATTTTAAAACTGGAGAGGATTTTCTTTACTGAAAAGGAAAGAACCGTAATGGGATTTAAATTATGGAATTTATAATGTCTGCCTATTTTCTAAAGGCTTGAATGTTTCTGGTTATAAAAGTGGGTAATTTTCACGCTAATCCGTATAAAAACATTACGCTTAGTAATGTGCACAAGAGTAAACTATGGCAATCAGAGATTTTCCCATTTCTGTTAATTCGTTCTAAAGATAAAAATTTTCTTTCTCTTTAATATTTTATTTACGTATTTCTAGACTATATATTTTGTAATTACCTTACCTTTTAAATATAAACTTACTACTTCCTCAGATTTTTATATTTTCCTTTATTCTAGAATGTAGGTCTAGACGATTTTCATTAATACCATAACCTAATAGGATAATTTTGATATATTTGTTTTACGAAAATTTTACAAAAAATTGCCAGTTGTTGTTTGATAGTGGAATTAAGAAGTCTTTACTAAAAATGCTGAGCCAACGCAGAGATTTCAAACATCTCATTCACTTAATTATTATACTACTAACCTTACATAAAATCACATGAAAGAATTCAAATTGTAGTTTTATATTTTAAAAAATATCAACATAAAATTCTTTTTTTTGACCGAGATATTCTTTTTGACATATAACAGATGATTTTTCATGAAATACTTATTCATAATTTTTTTTAGCTTTCATAGAATATAATCTGTCTTATGATTTCAAGTATATAATGATGTAAAAGGTACTTATATTTTTTACTTTAAGAATAATTTTATTCACCTAATAATGATCTTCCAAAAAGGAGATGAAGTTTATTAAAAAAAAAAAAAAAAGGAAAATATATACCATGTAATCTTTAAATGACGGATCATTTTCGTTTCACGAATTACCAAAAACCAGTCATTATTAATTTAATCAGTTCTGAAATATATGATTAATAGTATTATCGAAAATTATGCCCTTATAAAAAGCCTAAGTTTCAGCCTGCATGATATCGGTTAAAACCATTACCACATTTTCCCTCACCCTTCTCTTTTCACGCATGAAACAGTCTAACTCGAAAATTTTCTAAATATTGTTAGGTCAGTATAAGGTCAAAAAAATTGATATTGCAATGCATCGTAATGCAGACGAATATTCGGCCCAAAACCGAATAGGAAAGAAAGAGTTTACTGCACAGAAAGAACAGTTGATAGAAATATTGTTTTTAATATGCCCCTGATATTTTGTTCCGGAAAATCAGAATTAGAGAAAAAATCATTAGAATTAAGGGAAAGCAAATTATGGATAGCTGCCTGAATCGTTTAAAAAAAATTCAGAGTAGCTTTACACTGAAATCGAATAAAAAACAAATATGTTTTTTTATGTTGTCTTAGTCTATTCAAGGTTCAGTTAATTGTCATTCGAATTGAGACGATCGATAAATTTAATATTAAAATCTGAGAGGAAGATTGAACCAAATAAGACATGAACAACTTAAAACTTTGTCAGTTCTTATTCGAATAATAACATGGAAGTTAAATGTTAGCAGATAATGTCAGCATTCAAAAGGCTTATTTTTATCTCAATAATAACTAAAGAGAAAGTGAATGCGACGAGAGACACAAAAACAAATTCGGCAAATTGAAGTAAATATCAAGAGCTAAAACGGAACTCAAATGAAGAAAAACGCATTACTTGCATTTATTCCTACTACTTTTTGCCAGAGAGTAGTACATTTCATCTCCAATATTATTAATCATCATATTTTTATGATATCTATCGCAGAATTCATATTAGTTTCATATTGTTTGGTATTATATTTATTATATTGTTGTTCTTCATATCATTATATTTACTATTAGTTTTACATTACACCTTTATCATAAAATCAGTAAAAAAATTATTCAAAAAAGTAAGAGAATTCGCAGTTCCAGTCGTTAATAAAATTTTTTTTATATTCTCAAAAAAAATATAAGTGAATGTTCATAATTAATTATTTTATTAAAATCTTACACCTATAAATTTTTTAGAAACTTTTAATCGTTGTTGTAGTAAAATTTTTTTGCGAATACTAAAAAAATTATGAGTCGATTTCTTTTTTAAATCTATTTGACTCATAAAATTTTGTGTTACCAATGTAACATTTGCTCTAAAACTCATCTGGCTGTCCCTCATTAATTATACAGTCATATAGAGCTTGAAAGTTTAATTTTATCCGAATAAATTTTCCGGTATCTAAAAACTTTTCATGAAGCTGAGACTTTGCCCAATCTCTGCATTAATACTCTCTAAGGTCGAAACCTTTTCTAACCCTGAAAATTATTCATAATCACGTAGTATTTTTCGAAATTCACTTTTTCCAGAGAGTTTAAACTTTCTGCATGCGTAGATTTTTTTTTTTTGCTTTATCACCAAAAACGTTTATAATATTCATATACAAAATAAAAGTTTAGGTAAGTTAACGTTTGGTATTAATCATTCAAATTCCCAAAGTGGAGAAAAAATGTTCATGAAATTCCAAGCGGAAGCTTTCCAAACCCTCGAAAACTGCACAACCAAGAACAATCAGGGAAAAAGATTTATTTCTGAAATTTAAGAAGCTGTCTTTTCTTTCAAACCCTTTGGTTCCCTTTCCGGTTAACATTTTCTCCTTCCAGCTTAAAAACATGTTATCTGAGCGAATCTACGTCCTCTTCCTCATAATCAGCTCTCAAACGGTCACTTCAGGTTCTCGACTCTGCCAGTTGAACCTAAGCTGCATCCCCAATCTTCATTTTCCGCTTGGTGTGCTTGGGTAATTCAGGAATTACTTCGAAATCCTATTTTTATAATTCGAAAACTCCAATGCAATTTGTTGTTTTCGGTTTTTTCTATTTAAAATTTGTTTTTATTCAGATAAGGAAGTGCATGGAAAACGAAGCGCAACGGCCAATTGCAAAATCTTTTTTCCAGACATTTGTTTAATTATTCCACTACATCTAAATTATTAAATTAGAAGTAAAATTGAATTTCGTATTCACCTTATAAGAAATTTTGACATCCTCGAGATTTTATTAAATCTGAATTACAAAAGTTCCATGCAATTTTTTTTGTTATAGGTTACTACGCTGATCAATTGTCAGTAGAGAATGAAATCCGTGGGAATTCCACTATTAGAATTAAGAATGAAAGTCGAGGATTCCACCTGAACAACTTATCGTATGCTGGACCTATAATAATGGGAATAGGAGGTATTTATAATTAATTTTCATTATAATATTGAAGCTAATAGTTATGAAGATTAATGATTTTGTGTTGTGAGAAGTCGCAAGTTTTATAATTTCCTCGAAGATGATAAAATTTATTCAAATATATATTTAATTTATAATCAAATGAATAATTAAAGTAAAAATTAAAAAAAAAAAAAATTAAAAATTATTAATTTTACATGACATTGAGGTTAAATTTATTTGAAGCTACTTAACATGTGACATAATAAAAATTGTTTTTTCCCGTAATAGATAATACCTTCATATTCATGAGGTTTTTTAAATTTATTTGTTTCAATTACTGGCATTGTTTAACCAATAGCTTTGGTTCAATAATCGACTAAAAAAAAAAGTCGTACATAAATTCATGTTTATATTTTCAGTCATTTATCTGAAATTTCTTGCAGAAAATAATTATTATTAAACCAGATCTTATCCATTTTTATCCCCCTAAGTTTATGAACTTATCATAAATGGACCAAACCAGTAATATAAGTCTTTTATTTCAGAATTTAAGCATTCAATAAAGTTTTATTTCTATATGAATAATAATTTAAATAAATTCGATTTTCTGACATTTACTCTATGATATATTTGCCGGTTTATAAAATAATTTTATCACTTCAATTTTCATAACTGAAAAATTATTTTATTTTCAATAAAATATTGAATAGAATAAAATGTAGTTTTCTGGTAGGATTGCATCAGCAAGCCTTATATTTTGCTTTAAAAGTTACAATTTTTTAAAATTGCAGTCAATATTTCACCTCTTACAATAATGAATACTTTCTATCTTAGAATTAGAAAATCTTCATTAGTGATTTTTTTAATTCCCTGCATTAATATCAAATCAGAAAAATTTACTTTTCCAATTCCTATTCGCTACATTTTATAACTTCGCAAAAAATATTTTCCAATTACTGTTAAATTTATTCGATTTATTGCTCGTGTGCTCAAAGTAAAAATTCATTTGTAAAGAATGTACTATTGTATAAAAAGCGTTCTTGATTATCAATGCCCTAGTTCTCGGTCTTTGAACCCTTCCCGTGGGCTGTTGCTTAAACTACAAATACGATCTCCTTTAAACCTCGCTAAGTCCATAAATATTTACGTATTTCAAAAGAAAATTTATGCTGAAAAAAATGGATGACTGACCTTTAAATAGAAATATTTTCCCGATCATTTGATTTGTAAAAAGATAAAATTGTTGCTCTTGCTCTAACAAAAGAACAATTCTTGTGAAATATCAAAATGTAAATGTCGATTTTCCTTTTCTTACGATTAAAAATTAAATAATAATCTCAGGTTTCATAGTGGTCGCTGCTTGTGTCATGACTTTTGAGGCTCGCGACAGCGCCGCAAAGGTCGTGCCCGCAAGGTTTAAGACAAGCACGAATAGTTCAGAGCAAATCACCAGTATTAAATCTACACCTCACACACTTAGCAGTCTTCATAGACTGGACAACAGGATGAATACAATTTGCAATGCTGGGATCAACAGAGGAAATTACAAGATGAGCAATTTTTCAAGCGCAAATCGGTCGCCAATAGACGATCCTGTGGCAAGAAAAGTGTTTACCTCCCCTCTTACGCAGGTAGAATTTTATAAAACTTTTTCATTTTCACCAGAACTTAACATTGTTTTTATAAATCGGAAAATCGAGAGACCGAGAGAAAATATTCAAAATCAACAAGTTATCCAGAACGTTTTACAATACACAGAATCTTCACGCGACCTAGTAAAAAATAGAAGAGAAACCAAACGGGTCATAAATTCAATTTTTTTACTTAGTTTTCAAGAAATCTCGCAGATGATTTTTCTCTGGAGAAACGTCGTCGGAACTTGGGAAAAATAAGCGAAGGAAATTTGAATAAATCGCCATCAGCACCAAATCTGTCTTCCGTCGAAAGAGCTGCGGCATCTCTCTACCATAAGTTAAACAATGACCGAGGAATGCAAAAGTCCATTAACAGAGCATCACCAAAGGCAACTCAACACGTTCCAACCCTTGGTGAGGTTAAAACTTTATACTGCTCATCTTCCCTGAAGCAAAATCCTTAGATGCCCTGTTTCATCTTCTTTAACTTGAGTCTGAAGGTCTCAATTTTGTTTTCCAATGATGGATTTTGTATAATTGATACATTTTCTACTTCATCTACTATTATTCAAAAGTCAACTTCAAATTATTTTTTAAAATTTAGATTACCTGACTTTATTAAGTCCTCAACTTCTTCAAAGGCAGGCTCTTTCAATGGATAATCCATTTTATAAAAACTATGAGTGTTTTACGCCGCCTTCTGGTTTGTGCAGTCTATGCAGCGGCAAATCAGAAGGAAGTCATGAATCACTTCAAATGGAATTGGGAGCAAGTGCCGGAGTTAGTGGCTCTCAGGTAACAATAAATCTCGGCATTGTAACTTTCCTTTCACTTCGTGCCACCTTAGTTATTGCACTCTATTAGAACCGCCAATTCTCTCTTAGGCTTCTATGGCTTTGGATCTTCATGATTGCCAGATTACTCTTATGGTGAAAGATGAATCTCAAAATCGAAGATCGGATACCTCAAGGAGACATCAACTTTTACGCCAAAGACCAGTTGAGGATGAAAAGGAAATCTATAGATACCCTTGCTCTCCTCAGATTTCCCCAATTCCCCAGAATCGTTCCAAACTTATGGAAGACTCCTCTACCAAAAGGTGATGTATCAAACTTTCAAAGTGGGAAAAATTAAAGAAATTCCGTTAAAATCATCCGAAAAAAAAATATTATTTCAGATCTGATATCAACAGATTAAAGTTTCAGTCTATGAAACTGAATCACATAGCACTTCCACCTAGTTATTATGACAAAAGTTTATCGCAATCTTGCACTGACGAAAAAACTTACTGCGAAACTGAGACAAAAAGTTATTACCGAAAGAATTCTAAAAGGTTAGAGAAGCTAAAGCGGCAGAGATGTACATCTGAACATTTATGGAGTCCCGAGCGAAGTCCCTCCAAAATGGTGAATCCTCACATTCATTCAAAAAACGAAGAGGTAAATTGCATGGTCTCGAACGATGTGCCGCCAAATCAGGCAATTTTGTTGGAAAACATCAAAAAAAGGAAAAAATCACAAAATACAGAAGAAAATTCGTCAAATCCGGAGCCTGAGGAACAGAAACTTTGCCGGCCTGGAAGTCCGTCGCTGACGTCTGTGAGGGAGAAGGATACGATAAAGAATGATTCTGCATTGTCAACGGGAGCTGATGTTCCGAATCATTCAGAGAAAAATGAGGATGTGAAGACAGAGATATAGAGGTCGGAACTCACTGATTCATCTTCAAGATGAACACGGATCATAATATATCAATCTTTGTAGGAGCGGTTATGAAATGAATATGACTATGTTGAATGAATATGATCATTTTAAATGTTCATATTATAATGTGCAATATGTATATGTTAAAAGTTTATTCTCCGAACGAAATTTTGTAAAATGATATTTTTTTGAGCAATATATTTGTGTCTGTATCGTAAATATTTCCAATTTAAACATAAACATTACTAGAAAATAATATAAATCTTATTAATTTCCTAATATTTTTTTAAAAATTAGGGAAATAATTTTCTGACTTTGTCCAAATACTAAATAAATTTGAAATTATCTATGCGTTGATAAGCTAAGCGATCATTTTAAAAAAGCCTAACAATTTTTATTATTTATTTTTTCAACATTAAATTTCAAGCCCTTCTTTTGTGTAACAAAAGAAAATGCTGAGAAAAATATTTGGACTGTAGATAGTCGAAGTATACGATTAGAACTTAATCTTTTATACATATGTTACTAGTTCAAATTTGGCTCCATAAAGTTTTATACAATTTAGCTATCATAGAATATTAGAGCATAAAAATCGAGTACTGAAGTTTTACATTATCAACCAGTCCAACTTAATTATAATCACAGTGACAAATGAAAAAAAATCATCAAAGAACAGAATATTATTAGTTAAATTTTCGATTACATTTTTGTCGATTATTTCAATTTGTTAATGGTATTTATTTATTTAATAAAAATGTTTGTGAAATTAAAAGTTATAACCGTCTGAATAAAATTGATAAAAATGACTTTTGATATATGAAGTTATAAAAACGTTTATCGTTTACATTAAGCTAGTTTGAATTAACAATTTCTTTAATTCAAAAATCACTTATATCTCCATGAAGTCCATCGCATTTCAAATTTGATTTTGGCCAAGAGTCGAAAAAAAATTAACATTTCTAAAAAGTATTAAACGAAATGAGAATTTCATATCGGAATACAATGGTCCAAAATTTTTCAAACAGCTAAAAATAATATATGACAATTATTTATTTTATAATTTTATATTATCTCATCTTGATAGATGCAGATAATGGTTCAAGAGCCAATTTTATCCTGCTTTCTCTGCTTATTTTTACTTTTCTATACAATGAGCTTCATAACTCTTCAGTTAAAATTCATCTTGTTTGATCATAATTAAAAAATAAAATAATACCTAGATTGTATAATAAATATCTGCATAAACATAACTAAAAATCATGCGTTTATGCAGATATTTTACTGCTCAAATTTTAATAAATAAAATGTAACACTGTAAAGGAGTGTTAAATTAATCAATGTGAAGTATTAAAGTTAATTTCTTAGATTATAAATACTAGTATTTAGATTAAATAGTACTCTTAATGGTAGAGTATTTGTTAATTTAACAGTTATGACGATATTAAAAGAATTACATTCAAATGTATGTAATTTATTTAACTGTTAACGCACATATAATATGATTAAAATATTTTTGTATGTTTCTCTGCAAAACTCTTTAATCTCTAATCCTGCAAAGTCAGATTATTTTTTTGATGTTCTAGGCCTTAGTCTATAATTTCAGAAATACATTATTGCTTAATATTTATTTTCATAGTTTCTTAATTAAAATTATAAACTATCTAAATTTCAGACATATTTCCCAAGTCTTAAGAAATATATTAAGATATTTATTATCTATGAAATATATTAATAACAAACATGGAAATTGTTGTTGTTTTAAATTGTTAATTTATTAGTATAGATTGTTGTTAATTTATTGTTTATTAATATTTAAAAAATATATAAGATTTTTTATGTGCATAATTTAAATTTTTTTTTAAACATTTCTGGGAAAATCCTAAAAAGAAGCAATTTGCAAGAATTGCAACAAGCTTCTCCGCAAATAGAAATTAAACATGATTAATAATGTAATAAATAAATTTTAAAAAAGTTTATTAATTAATCATTTTATAGAAATAATAAAATTTTCCGTTCTTTTATATTTACTTAAATCGTTTCCTGCAGATGCTTAAAAGAATATGGTAATTCAATGCTATTTAAAGCTTCAAGGTTCTATAATATTCAAAACATCTTAAAGAAATTTATTTTTCAAATTTCAGTTTTCATTAATTCCATAAAATAAGTTTGAGATTACTGGCTTCCAAGTTTTTAACGCTTTTCATAATCTTACAAATTAGTGACAGTTTGAATGGACCAGCGTCTTGGGAATTCAGTAATCCACCCCATCAACATGTCAATACTTTCTGAAACTGTTAATTTTCCATAAATAAAATGAAAAATTATTTTAATTTTATGCACCCTCAGTCGAGAATCTTAAAAAAAGTTCTTACATGGCCGTTAATAACGTACAATTTACTATACATTTGTCTTGGCAATATTACATTGTTTTAGCACACAAAGATCTTTCACATTAAGTATAATATAAGGGAAAACTTTAGTAGACGTTTATGGCTCAATGGGTCGGACTTCTGCTTCTTTCATAAAGGTCTCAAGGAAAGTTGTTTTTTATGTCCTCGCGACGAGGATTACACATAAAACTACAAGAAAATCCTATATTTTTATTATTAACAAAATTATAGTCGCGAAAAATGAATGAGCTTGAATTTTTATCGTGACATATTTGTCGACATTAATAAAATATACGAAATAATTGAAGTTCAAGCGCTTCTGAACTTCGTCCGGGATAGAGCAACCCCTATGAATTCGAATCAAAGACCTTTCTGCTTTATGCCAACCCCCTCATCCTTCCCCCGGACGTCCATTATAACCGCAAATTATTTTTTCTTTCGCCTATAAAAAAGCAAATCTAATGCTGAGAGCGCAATCGCAAAACTTCCTTTTTAAAAATTCAAAAGACGCTTATTGACGTTATGCCATGCAAGCTTTAATGTAAGAAAGTTCAACTTTATTTTGTATTTACAAATTGTGTCCAATTGTGATATGTTTAAATTGCGCGAGTTCCGTGTCATAAAATTTTTCTATCTAATCTAATAAAATTAAGCATTAGCTGAAACTTTATTTGAGCAGCACCTGGTATCATATTTATTGCAGTTAACTGAATTCAATATTTCAATTGGAATTTTATTTTAAATTCGCTACTTTTTTTCCCTATCACAAATCCGTTAAAACTTAATATTGTTTGTTCAACTTCATAGTTTCGTAAGTATTCGAAAGAATGCAAATCTAATACTTACCATCAAAAAATTTTGATCCCCTTACTTATTTTTCGATCCTATTTGCAGTTATAAAAAATTTATAAATTTACAAATAGAGATCGCAATAAAATGCACAAAAAATATTATTAAATTGAAAATCATTACCGTTTGCTATCGCTGAATTTAAAAATTCATACAAAATATAATATAGGTTATATAAACAATAAACATGAACAACTGCAAGAAAACATTCATTTATTCTACAGTTAACCCTCACTGTCCAAGAATAATACCCTTTTAATTAAGATGTATTAATGAAAAATTGTCCGTTGCCCTTTCTTTATGACCATACCCTGCTTCGAATTATTAGCTAAGTCTCTCATTAATGTAAGAAAAACAAAATATGAGTACATGATCTTAAACAAATAACATTTAATTTTCATCAAAATCTAAATATCTAATTTCCCTATACTTAAATCCCGAATTCCACTTGAATTCATCGTGCGCACTACATTGGGACTTATTTTGTTTATAACTGCAAATTACACATTCAAAAACTACAAAAAAAATATAATTCGAAACGTGCTGATATTATTTTTATCTTTTTTTTGTAATTGATAATAATATGTCATTGAAAGTTTCATAATTTAAGCGACATATTCAAATGTTTCATTCAACTTGCTAAACAATAAAAATTTTTACAGCATAAGATTCGTACTTTCCATTAAAAAAAACCGTTAAATTCTTTTCTTTGTTTAGTATTTACTTCTTGAATAATGAATAGGTCGCAAAAAATACATTATAACATTTTCAGGCTGATTTTCAGATATAAATCAGTTGCTACGGCAAGTTAGAACTTTAAGAAAAATATATTTAAAAAAATGATTAGAAAATGAAAATGTAAACCTCATTATAATAGAGTTGCTGGTGCCTATTTTCGAATAATACAGAAAAGTGGTAAAAATGGGTTGTGCAAGCAGCGCCGCCCTGCCCTTTCTGACGGGCCGTGGAATTCCGTCGGTGAGTGAATCGGACAATCAAAACGGGAAACTTCCGTATGAACTCAGTAATAAATTAAAATCAGATGCAGCAAACGGTGTTAAAGACATTAGCGAAACAGGCGTCTCAAACAACATGACAGAGATGGTATCCACGAAATCTGCGGTCGAAGGAGTGATCAGCGATGCGATGGACGAAAAAGATGAGATTGTCCATCAGCTGCAAGGTAGATCAGCTTCCTTTTCCTTTGTGCAAAAGAATATATTTAATTGTCATCTGCTTGTGTTAGCGCAAGATATAAAAAAACAGCGAAGCGATTTTCCAGCGCAATGCATGACAACGTTTGAGAGTCAAAAAAACGCATGCAGGAGGTTAAAATCAAAGGTTTAGTGTTGCAAAATCAATTAATCAGACTATGGAATTGTGACCAGCGCACATTGTTTTGAATCCATCGTCGCAATTAAGGAGCTTGGTCACGGAAATATAAAAACTCCAGCCCTGAAAACTGCAATGCCCCCTTTCCTCTTTGTTGTTCCTGTCTAAAGTTGCGACCAGTTTTCGCACTCGCTCGCCGAATCAATCGATCGCGAAAGAAAAGCCCCAAGGAAATTTTCATTCCTTGGATTAGGGATTTTGTCACGGAACTTTTCCGCACCCCTCTGCCCCCGTTATTGCTGTAGGCAAAGCGTGCGAAGAGGTTCGTCGACCGAGCGGCTGTTCACATCAGCAAAAACGGCGATTCCGCATCTCATTCTTTATTCCGTTCCAATTTTAGCACAAAATCCATTAACATTTAGGCGAAAGCCCCCTCAGAAAGGCTCCTTCATCGCCTTTTCGAGGTTTTCCCGAAGAAAATTATCATAAATCGATTCAACTATTGTTTCCTAAATAATGGGAATCCTCGACAATTTATTGAATTATCTGTTTCACGTGGATATATTTACACATCAAAAAGAGACAACGGCTTTTATAAAGAGTGGAAGTTCCATGTTACAATTGTTCACACATGCCTACACCAAAGTTGGCTATAAAGATAAAATTCCATCGCAAAATGCAATTTCTTTTACGCAATAATTATTCTTCAAAATCTACTCTTTCCCTTATGTTCCGCTGCAATATAAGATTTTCTTTCCATGATTAGATTTTTTGGATTTTTTTTGTCCATATTCCTCTGTATTTCCACAGGTTATAAATCACGACGAATAAAATAAATTGAGGAAATACGGAAATAGTTATCAAATAATGCGATACAAATGAAATACAGCGAAAAGGCACCTAAATGGATTTTATTTTTAGGATAACATAATAACGATAATGAAAGAGCAATTTAATTAAAACAAAAATTCAATAAAAATGTGTTTCCTTCGTACTCCATCCTCAACCATTTCCCACCCATATTCGAAGGAAATATTGTCTACACTCATGAAAAGAGACATTCAGTGGTAATGATTCTCCCGGGAAATCATTTCTCTAACAATATTTTGATTTTTCGTTCCTTCCTTTATCGTTTAGATCTTCCAATTTTTCAAAATGTTTCCAAAACAAGACAGACCTTAAATTACCTTTATGACGTTTAATAAACAAATCCATTGTTTCTACCATTAAGTCGATGCTACTACATTATTTTATCCAACTGAAGAGAAAAATTTTTCTTCTTTTAATGAAAAATATAAATTTATAATAGATATTAAAAAGCTAATAATCCATATAATTTTATAGATGCGGAGCGAAGAATTGCAAAACCAAATATAAAATATCATTCTGATTTAATATGAAATGGTATCTTGTGCCTACACTTTGACCTCATCCATTGCAACTGTCCGTAATATATGAAATACCACTGAATAATTAAAAAATTGACCATTCATTCTTTTATTAAATTTATATGAAAAATGTGATTTTAAACTCTTCCATTTCCTTTAATTTAACACTAATAACATAAAATATGATCTTTCTCAACGTCTGCCCCATCTGATATAAATTTTATAATATACAAAACTTCCAAGGCCCTTGGTAAAAATATCGAATTTTATTTTTCAATTATTAAAAAATCTTGAACATTCTCTCGCCGTCGATCGACAGTAAAAACGTGAAATAATTTCCCGTGGAAAAATCCTGGGCTTTTTTTTCCTTTGTTCTTCGCAAATCAAATTCAATAAATGTCATGGCCGACGGTTTTTAATGTTATTGTACCTCGTATGAAACATCAAAAAATCCGTTAATACTGACCTTTTACTATGCAAAAAAGTTTTAACAGCTTTCGTGACCCATGAAAAATCGAGATGGATGAATGATAATATGCAGAACTGAAGCTTTTGCGCTGACCCCTAAACCACCTATAATTTTAGTTGAATTTCATTAGCACCATTTCAAAAAAATTAAGCCTTTTGAATTTTAATCAATTCCAGAGACAAGTGAGACGATGGTTAATAACCTGTCTTCGGCTGCCGACGGGATAGGGGACAAAATCGAATCAACCCTCGGTCAGGTAACCGAAAAAATAGAAGAAGTTGAGGAAAAGGTTATATCCGAAGTCAAAGGAATCGGAGAAAAGATTTCAAATTTTATGGGCTCTGAAGAGGAGGACGAAAAGGAAAACGAAAACGTCATAGACGAGCTTTTGGCCACGCTTCCCGATGGACAAAGCGACATCGCTGCTCGATCAAAAGCCACGGCAGAAGAACTGATCGAAGCCGCGACGGAAGAAGTGACTCAAGATGATATGGAAAACTGAGTTTAAGCTCTATCGTTAATGGCAAAGGGAGAAGGAATGCTGAAGCCAAAACAAGTGACACATGAAAATTTCTGTTCTAAATCATCGAATGCATGCCCCCAAAAGAGCATAAAAATGTTAGAAATATTCGTTTCTAACATTTATCTTCTTTTACATTAAGCATTGCGTTGCAAAAAGGAAGGTGCTTGCAAAAAAAATGAACATTTAAGTGAGATCCATTCCATAAGTAATATTTAAGTTTTTGACTTAGGATAATAACGATCAGTTCTATCACAATTTGATATTAATGATATATCATCTGATTATTAGAATTTCTTCATCATATTTTTGGCGCCAATTACTTGTAATTGTTTGATAGCTAATTCATATTTTCATATCTCTGGGAACTTAATTCAAAAACCAGGAAAATTTGGATTTTAAATCCCTTCACTTATGGAATGAAAATCACTTTTACCCATTAATTTGATGGACTGTTAATTATGCATGAACTCTTGAATTTTTTCATTTTTAAATTCTGTAAGAATTATAAACTTGTCAAGAATGCAAACATTATTAGCAGCACGTAATTTAATTAAATTCTGATCTGTTTATATTGATAAAACCTATATATTTATTTAGTAAGAGAATATCATGTGACAGAAATATCTGAATTTGAAAATTGAATTAATGCATGATTAACAAATCAATCGTATGTTCAAAAAGAAATGTTTACATATTATCAAAAAGCCTTTTTTTGCCTTCTTCCATATAATAATGGAGACTTAGAGTTAGTTTTATTTAAATATTTTAACGATTTTACAATATTTATAAAAAAAAAGTATAATTTGCTAAATTAACTTTTAATTTTATACAAAAGATTATATAAGCTGCTTCTTTTAGGATTATGGTTTGATCAATTAAATTTATCGGTTTTGATATAGTACAGTACAAAAGATGAAATATAATTTTCTTCATTACAGAAAAAATCCAGTAAATTCGATTAATTCAATATTAGGTCTAAACAATAAATTACTATAAAAATATCAAAAAAATGTAAAAAACTTCATTCTCATTTAATATAAAATCATAAGTTGTAACATCGTTTAATAAGTATTGCTCTTATTTTCATAATCTATATAACAAATTTTGCTTTTTTCTGAGTATTATTCAAGGTATGATCATTTTAGTAATGGATGAAATATGGAAATTTAGAAAATTTAAATTTAATAAATATTACAAAACTGAAGGAAAATTTATAATCAGAATCTTCCTTTGAATATCGTGCCATTGTCAAAACAAAAGAACGTGCTATGAGCCTCATTTGCAAACATTATAGATATGTTATATGATAGTATATTTGAAATCTAATATTTTGACATGAGCACTGTTCAAGTTTTATGTTCTGCGTCAAATTCTATGCGATATCTTTCTCAAAATTCCTCGTAAATACTAAACCTTTATTTTTTACTTTTTTTTACAAATTCCAAAGGAAAGATATTGTGGTGCAAAGGGAAATGCTGCATATTAGCTTATACAATAAATTAAATTTCGCAATTCAAATAGTATGAAATTTCGTAATTTGAAAATTAAAAAAAAATTATATAAATCATTTATAAATCACTAATTTTATGAAATTATTTTGTTTTTTACTTTAAATAAATATTACCTACTGAAAACCATAACGACTTCAATTAAGCCCTCTCCTACAAAATAATCGCAAGAAATTCTATGGATTTATTTTTTTACTATATTATCTGCAAGTGCATCTCTTGAAAAATTCAAATTATCTATATGTAATTTTAAACTTACAGAAAGTAAAACTACAAATTGTAATTAAAAATTTGGAAATGAAAAATGTACTGGAATCCAGAGAACACTGGTTGAAAATCTTGGCTTGCTATAATAAAATAAATTCATTTTGCAATCCAATTTTTTTCCGTCTCATCATATATTAGAAATTATCACTCAACATCAAAAAATCTGTTACATTCAATAATATTTTCATATTTTTACATTATAAAGTGTAATTCTGAAAATTATTTACCGACAATCGTACCTGCATCGCCAAGTGTAGCTTTTTACTTTAATCAGTTACGCCTAGATTATCAACCAAAACATGTGATGTTTGTTTTCTATACGTATACTTTCCTGGCAACAAATTTTTTTAAAGTTAAATAGAACTTCATGACTATTTGAAATAAATTTTCCTAAAAACATACCACTTTTTTAAATATTATTCCTTCTCTTGTCGAAACAGTGTTATTTAAAGAAATTTACTCTTAACAGAAATTCATTAGTCTCAGTAATGCCATTTTCTTAAAGTAAAGACCGTTTAATAAATCTAATTTTCAGGAATGATTCGTGACCAGTGTTGCGGAACTGAAACACTTCAGAATTTTTTTCAACGTTTGAATTTATTTATTCTATTTATTCAATTTTTGTCATCACTTTTTGAACAAAATCAATAGGACTACTTTTCGAGATATTATCGCAAGAACAAAGAACTTTAAAACTTGAGTTTTTTATATTGTTTATCCTTCATTATGTTTCTCGCCGTATTACTGTTTAATATTGTTTTATCATAATTTTATCACGCGTATAATGCATAATCCAACATAAATAATTTTCTTTATATAGTAAAGTCCATATTATATTTTTCAGTATTATTTTAATAAACACAAAAATAATTTCTTTACATGTATGTTTTTAAATTTATATTTAAAAATACTCCGCAATTTCAATTCACGAGCCGGCTCTTAATTATCACAGAAATTAATTTCACCTGTTTGTTTACAATCCTAAACGCCTCTTCAGTCTGTCGCCGCTAAAGTTTTCATTCTCTAAGATGGATTACTTACATCCGCAGGAATGGTCACGCCTCCGGTGTCAACCTAAAAGAATTTCCTTATTACTTATTCTTATATACAAATTCTAAAATAATTTTCAAATAAAGTCAAAGTCATCCAATGTCAATGCCGGATCTTTTTATAAAAATATGAGCTAAATTTAATCGAACCTTTTCCAAGTAAAATCATTCCTAAAAATATTTTGGAAAACGAATTTGTATTCAAAATAAATAAAATAAAAATTAAATGTTAGAAATATTTTTTTGAATCAAAAATAAATTTTTGATATATGCAACAGAAATTATGAAGCTAGTAATATTGAACGCTATAGAAGCTATATAGAACGCTATAGAACGCTAATATAGAACGTATTCATGTATTCGGAGAAAGTATAACCTCTTGGACATCTAAATTAACAATCTTGTAATAATCCAGCATTAAATTGATACGGAAATTAAATACTAACCAATTCACCTTCGAGCTGTCGATTACTATCAGGAAAATCGGCAGATAAACGTTCTATTTTTTCTTCATTTAACTCTACACCGCTGCGATAAAGACTAGCTGAGATTATATCTGTTGAATTTGACGAATTATCAGACTGTTTTCCTTTCGAGCACACTCCATTAACTCTATAATCCTTAATTAAGCCTATATTTAGAAAAACGAAAAATGTGAAGTGATCAGAATTTGTTTTAAACACTAATAGAACGAAAATATAATTAGCAAAATTTATGGCTTGATGCTGAAATCTACCTGTTAAGTGATCAGAGATGTGACGCACATGGTTATCTTCGGATATTGTTTTATACAGACAAACATTACAAACAAACATTCCCTCCATATTAGGATGTACGAGCTTCATATGATTTTTGTAGGACCCACTCTGAATCGCGCTATAGTCACAATGAGGACATTTATAAGGCCTTACACCTTACAATTACATAATTAGTAATATTAATTATAATGAAAAATATAATGAATGTGTAATATAATAAAGTAACTACAACTAATTATATATATGAGCAAGATAATATGAACTTAAATTTTTCTGTACCTGTATGTCTCATTATGTGCTTTCGTAAAGAGTTATGATCAGCAGTTCTATAACTACACAAGCAACACTCAAATGGTTTTTGACCAGTATGCTGTCTTTGATGCATTACCAACATTGACTTTCTTGCAGAAGCATGTCCACATATATTACACACAAAAGGCCTTAGTCTGCTATGAACCTCTTCCTTATGTTTTTTCAAACTCTTTGAATCAGCATACATTTTAAAACATATATTACACTGTTTTGACCTGCTCCTGTAATAATGATTCAATAAAAATTATATATAAAAGCAAGTGAAAATATTGTATCAATAACAACAGTAGTTATTCAGTTAGTACTAATTACATGAGAAAAGCAACATATTTTTGTCAAACAAAAATGTCCATTCCATTTAAATTTTTTCATTTGCTACATCCATAAATCAAACCACAAATGTACACAATCTTACCATTTAGGTTTATTAACACTATTTTTTTCTGCATGTATTACTGAATGGTTTCTTAATTGTGATGCCTGCTTAAATGTTTTTCCACATTGCTTACAAGTAAAAGCACGCACATCACTATGAATTCTAATGTGATTTTCTAACCTTAGAGGCACTGAAGTTCTGTAGGTCTGAAAAAAATAGAAAAAATAAATAAATTTTAATCTTTTATCTATAACTTACTAAAAACAAAATTATAATTTTGCTGCTAATATATATTTATTAATAACAAATAATAAATTCTTTTATTTTAATTATAAAATATTAAAAATTTGCAAAACCTTTTTTTTAGCAAACCAGAATTACTTTACCTCACAAATTGGACATTTAAGAAGATCACAGTCAATTTTATGAGTTTTATATAAGTGAGAACAACATCCATGCCAATCATTAAACAATTCATTACATTTAAAACATTGATACAATTTTTTATTACAATTTCCTAATTCTGCATCTAAATATATATGACATTTTTCATGAATATTTAAATCTTCCTCACTGCTAAATTTATAATTACAATTTCTTTTTGTACAACTAAAATTTAAATTATTTACATTAACAGAAGGATCTATACTCTGTATTATATCTTGTGGTTTTCTTTTCTTTTTCTTGAATTCTTTTTTTACTTTCTTATCTTCTGTAGTTTCAATTGATACATTAATAGTTTTTACAACTTCTAATATATCATTGCATTTAAAATTATTATTTTTCAATTCATGCTCCATTATCATGTGCTTTTTTGTTTCTTCTGAAGAATTAAATGCTTTACTACATTTGCTACATAAATAAATATAAGTGATATTATCCAATGTGGGTCTTCTTGTATTTTCATTCATTAAGTGTTGAAGGCAATGATGATGAAATTCTTTTTGATCATTGGAAATATAAGCACATTCTTTACATCTGTAAGTGACAAATACCTCCATATATCCTTCAAGAAGATCACTGTTAACATCAATATTTACCAAAGTTTCTCTTGACAAAGCTGTTGAGCCATTTTTATCAACGCCATTTTTAATATCCTCTTTTGAATTCAAATTTTCAATTACATTATTTGAAAAATTAACACCACATTCTAGAAGATGTAACGTTTGATCATCTAAAAATGAAACATAAGTTTTTTTAAGTGTAAAAAAAGTTAACTTGATGAGATAGATTTCTTTTAAAGTTTTTAGTAAAAATAATCTTCTAAGATCTTATAACTGTCAAAGTTTTAGAAGAATATAGCATGTAATCAAATTTGTTTAACTTGAGATTATAATTCTGTCTAATAAAAATTACACTATTATGTTCATTCTAAGCAATAAGAAAAATAAGAAACTAATTTCAGAATAAACTAATCAATAAAAATAACAAAAGATATTTAATAATAAAAAATTTTAAAAGCACAATAAGTCTTTAAAAATAAAAAATTAGATTCAATTATTAACTTTTGCTCAAGTGACAATTTCCAAGAAAATTACAATATTATGTTTTAGTTTTAGAATTTAAATTTATAAAAATTATAATTTAGATATAAATTACTATTTTGAATATTCTAACTCCATTTTTTAAAAACATATTATGAAGTGTAGAGATTTATTTACTTGATACCATTCCATATATTTTAAAAATCCATGAAATATATTAAAGCTTTCAGATGTTACTATTACATTAAATTCAGGGCAAATATGTTTTCCAGCATGAAACTAAGTCTGCTGACATTCATTTAAACTTAAAAACAAATTCTGCCATTATCTGGTAGCAAAAGTTTTGCCAAAAACTTCTTTACCATTAAGCAAACCCTGTAAAGTCATTTGTCCATCATCCGATATTAATAACACAGGAACCTGCTTTAACTCTTCATTTAAAACTTCTTCCATGACATCCGAATTGATATTTCTATTTTAAATTTATTAATAATAAGACTTTCCTAAGTCATGTTTAATATTTAAAATATAATTTCTCTAGAATCGTTTTACACCACTCATGGGTGAAAATTTACAAACATTTCATACTTAACCAAAGTAGGTTGACTAAGAGAAAGTGCATAAAAACTGCGCAAACTCGATTTTGCGGTTATTCATATTCACGCTATATTCTTGTTCCATTTGACTATTTCATTCATATTGAAAATTCTATAAACAATGGAGTGCAAAATTTTCCTTATTTAAAAATTGGATATCTTCACTTTTTTCTATCCCGCACAATCTCCTTACTTCTTTTTATATTCTTGATCAATTCTGATTTGGTCGAGATCGTGAAATATGTAAAGATTCTTAATAAATTTTGTTTAAAATAAATAAAAAATGCTGTTACTTTTTTGTTCTATTAAAACATATAAAAAATATATTTTTATCAACGTGTCATAACTGAAATTTTAAAATTTTGTTTAATAGAATTTTAATTGTAATGATGAATAAATAAGTTAGTTGGCTATTAAATTTTTCTAGTCGTCTCACTTTGTGTTCCTTTAATCTTCTTTGAGTAAAACATTTTTTGCAGCATTCAATAAACTTGTGAAAATTAAGAGAAACAGTTTTAAAATTTAAGGTCACTACATGTAAATTTAAGGAACTAAATTATGAAATCTAATTAAGAAATGATTAAAACTATAACCTATTGAAAAAGAATCACTAAATTGGAATAACCAGTTGCAATGAAATATTAATTATTTGATTAAGTGTAATTCAATTATAAAAGTTTTAAAAATAACATATTTTATCAGCAAAAAAAAATTCAATATATCTCTTTTCTTTACTTTAATATTGTTAAAGATATAATTTGTTAATATTTTAAAAATAATTTTTTAAATTATTTTCAATTTTATGAATATGCAGGGGATAATTGAATTTTTTACCAGTTCTAAATGATCAAAATCTTTGTTTTATTTTTATCAAATAATATTAACATACAGTATACCTATACCTATTTAATTATTTAATGTTTTCATTTATCTTTTAGCAAAGTTCTGCTTTGCTAAATGAGGGTTAAACTGGGAATTATATTTTTGTTCAATTTCTATAGGATCAGTTTTCTCTGTTTTCATTCCATTTAATTTCTGGAAAACCAATTCTGCTCTTTTCCTTTCTTCCATTTCCCTTTTTATTCTCTTTGCCCGAAGTATTGCCATATCTACTTTTTCTTTTTCTGCAATATCCTCAGTTTCTGAATTATCTGAATCAGATGAATACTCTCTTTTCTTTTTTTTCTTCTTTTTTTTCTTTAATTTCTTTTTACATATAAGGCTTTTATATTCATACATTGGTGTATACTCAACATGTTTTGATTCAATATTTTTCTTTTCATATATTTTATCCAAATTATTTTCACTAGTTTTACCAATCTTTGGAATATCTTCATTACCTAAGTATTTCCTTATTTGTCTTAATGGGTCTTCCAATGATTTAGCCTCTTTTGACACTTCCTCTTTTATATTTTTCCTTTCCTTTGGATCTTTGTTATACCAGGAAATGTTTCCTGTTATTTCATTTGTATCCTGCCCCAGATAAGTTAAATAACCTATTTGCTTTTCATATTTTTCTCTTTCAAGTTTTTTTTCTTTTTCATATTCTGGATTGGATTTATTAAGGGCTAATGAATTTTTTTCTAATTCATAAAATAAATTAATATGCTCATCTTTATGATTATTGTTATCAGTTGATTGTCCATCCAAATTATCTGATTTGTAATGGTTTCTTGCTTTTTTTCTTAACAATTCAGTTCTTGCTTCTGTCTCCTAAAGCACAGAAAAAAATTATCATTGATTATACTTAACTGAATAAAAATTTTATAGAAAACAATTTTTATATTAACTTTTTTGGAAGGTAAATTAACACAATTATTATTTAATATACACAAAATAAAATTAAAAAAGCATTACATAAAAGATATAAAATAACTATTTTACATTAAAACTGTTGTAGAACAATAAACTGTTGAATGAAATAAAAGCTGCACTAACTTAACCTAAAAATTAAGTAAAAATTACCTACAGCAAGTTTAATTCGCAATTCTTTTTCTTTTTCCTTTTCAGCAGCTTTGGCCTCATCTCTTCTAACCTTGGCAATATTTTCTCTTGTTCTAACATGCCATCTGACAAATAATACAAAAAAATATTAGAAGCCTTATTTTCTCTATACGAATAATAAGTAGATTTAAAAAAAATGTTGATTCAATTTGAAAACTGAGAGAATTAATTAATATGTATCAATTTCTTTTTCAGTTTACAATTAAAAATAAAAAGGAATGTTAAAAAAATTACCTTTTTTTTGGTAATATATTCATGATTTCAAATTAATTGTTTTTATGATTAAAAAAAATAATTATGCTAATGGATATTATTGCAAACGGCACTTATTTATGACATGAATTATATTAATTTTTAATATTTATTTTAATTAACTCTTATTTTAATTCAGTATTAATAATAATACTGTTTTCCTTGAATATTAATTTCCTTCCATGCGCACTATTAAACCCTTTGCGATGTTGCCAAACTGACATAATGATATTAACGTGGATTTGCAATTCAAGAATTTCTTTGTTGAATACACATTTTTGGTATCGTATTTAAACGATACCAAGCTGTATAGAGTTTATAAACAACAACACAACTTGGATTTATATTCTCTTTCGAAAATCGAAAAGAAAGTAAACTAAATTTTAAAAAAAAACCAAATAAATTTTTTCCCCATATTACGGATCACATAATGTACACAATAAAAAAATGCCCGATTCTAGTTTCATATTTGCTATTTTTCTATGTTATTTAAATATATTTCGAAATAGTGCCCTCAGTTTTTACAATCAGAAAGACCCAATTCATTTTTCACATCAACAACTCAGCTGCAATGAGGCATTGTTGACTTGTCCCTTTTACTTACATTGCTTTTCATTTCATCGTATGAAATGATAACATTTTGAGGCAAGAAATGATAATTATTCGCATGTTAGAACTATTTGAACTTGTTTCATCATCGTCAATAATTATATCGTCTCTTTTTAAACATTCTGTTCATGTTATGCAAAAAGACATGTTCAAATCAGCGCACGCTTTTTGGGTATAACCTATTAATGAAAACCATTTTGAAATATTGGCACAAATATTGTATACAACAATATTTATGAATTATTCGTTTCCTCACATGAAATGAAAATGAAGTTAGGTTTCCTATAGCTTTGCAATATTTCAAACCTGGTAAAATAAATGAATTTTAACCAAAATTATGCATTAAATTATAAAAATTTGACTTTGTCCATTAAATAGATGTCATTTTAAAATCTTGCTGACTGTTAGATTGCAGTCTGAAAAACGATGTAGGGCAGTGCCGTAGTCCGAACATTGAAAGCATAGCGCTAGTGGAGATCGAGTTGATTATGAAGCGCCGGAGACCCTTGCATCGGAGGAATTCGTCCAGTTCAGATGAGGTTAATTCATGGGATGGTAGCAGTCGTGTTGAATTGTCCACGAGGTTATTGAGAAATTAATCGTCGACGTCTAACCTAACCTAATCAAAAAATGGTACAGATTGGTAAGCTTGGTAAGCATTTTATTACCGAATTGTAAAATATTTTTTTTGTTTTATTTTCTTAAAGAGCAGAAAATAAATCTGATCGCGTGTAAGGTCCACCAAAATAGTATGCGCGCTTCACGAGAAGCAGTCTGTTATTAATTAATATTTTTATAAGTGAAATAAAAATTATCACTAGTGATAAGGGGTAAAGGTTACGAATTCGGCATTTTTCTCGTATAAACGGAAGGAAGAAAATAATATCTTGATTCAGATAAAATGCTTTTAATTTTTAAAAACTTAAAAGAAAACTTGTGTTTAGCGGATTATCCGAATTGTTTCGCCTCTTCCATACTTCACAAAAATTACGAATTCCCAAATGAGATTGCAAGATCTGCGGCCGTGTAGAAATTATTTATCGTTTTATAAAAATCACAGAAGAATCAAATGTCGATACTATATGTTGTGCTGCAGGCTACAACATATATGGAGCAAATTCAAATCAATGAAACCTAATACCGTGGTATTAATGTTTATTTAGCGAAGCCACGGATTCGTATAAATAGCTCTTTTTTCAGGGTTACGTGCATATTTAATAATGTAAAATTATGTTTATACTCTGTTACGGATCAGCATAATTAATTTTTGACGTCGTTCGAAATTGTTTTTGATAAAAAATTTTTTTTCTTTTATTTCCCGCTGTTTTATTTAATCTTTTATTTTTTACTTTGGATAACAGCCCTCCGTGCAAAAGCAACAGTGAGGAGAACTGAAAGCCAACACAAATTCGAAAATACTAAAAAGAATTCGATAATCATAATTTTCAAAAAACATCAGGTGATTGTTGTTATAATTGTATTTAAAACAAGAAATAAAATGCACTTCACATTGTGCCATTTTAATAACAATTTATCAAAATTTCTAACAACTTTATTCAAATTTCGAAATTTGTATCTCAAGGCATTCTTCTTAATATCTTGAAAAATTTTTTGAAACTATATACAAAAAAAATGAATATAGTTTAATGATAATGACTTCGTAAGTTAAGCCGTGCAGAAAAATAATCTATATGTAAATGTGAACCACCAAGCACAGAGCAAAGCTTGGTATTTTAAATTTCATCGAGAAAATTTTGCATTTAACCACATTTTCAAGCTAATATCAAATCAAAGTATATAATAAACAATGTTAAATCATGAATAAGTAAAAAGTATATATAACAAAATTAGATAGAATTTTTTATACGAAAATTTCATCTCATAACATACGATTTGTTCTTAATTGAATAACTATAATATTATAATTTGTCACTTTATATTATTTAGTGTTTGATGCATAAAAGAAAGTTTGCTAATACCAATTGCTGGTCGAAAAGTGTTGAATATCAGCAACTTACAAATATCCGAAGTAAAAATGATTTTATGCTATTAAAACTAGGGTAGAATAAACTCAGAATTTCAGGAGCTTACATCAGGCTAATCCATGTTAATTTTACTTTATTTTTAATTTCAGAATGTTGTCATGGCCCAGGATATCGAACACCTTTGGCGGCCATGGCAGGACCGATGGAGAAACTTCTTTATGTGCCTTGCATCCAGCCTCAACCTGAAAAAACGAAAAAGCCTGATTATCTGGCTACCATAGATGTTGATCCAGGGAGTCCTACTTATTGTCAAGTAAGTTATACTGAGTAATGATCGATTTCGTGAAGCATCATTAAAATGGAAACATCATTTATATGTGAAAAATGTTTTCTACTTTTAACTGAGACTTTCTTAGATCATTAGCAGATGCTATATGCGCGATGTAGGAGACGAAATACATCATTCAGGATGGAATTCATGCAGTAGTTGCCACGGCGATGCAAAAAAGAAACGTGACAAGTTATTCCTTCCTTGCTTAATGAGTGACAATATATATGTGGTAAACGTCAAAGATCCGAAATGCCCTACACTAGAAAAGGTAAGACGTTGAATAACAATTTAATTTTTATTAACTTATTCAAATCATAAAAGCAGATATTAAACAGGTGATTGAAGGTAAATGTATGAGAGCTCTAGAATGTTCGACTCCACACACTTCCCATTGTTTGGCCAGTGGAGATGTCATGATATCGGTGCTTGGAGATCCAAAAGGATCCGGAAAAGGGGAATTTATTCTTGTTGATTCAGAGAAGCTTGAAATAAAAGGAGTTTGGGCCGGAAAGGAGAACGAAGCTAAATTTGGTTACGATTTCTGGTATCAACCCTACTGGAACGTAATGGTCTCAAGCGAATGGGCTGCACCCAGAAGCTTCAAAGGCGGTTTTCTTCCAGAAAAGATAAATGACAGAAGTAATATAAAATCAACTTAATTTTCGATTGCCATGATTTTGCTTATGCATAAGATAAATAAATTTATATAGAATTACATATATTTTAATATATAAGTATATGTAAAATTGTACGTTATCTCGTAAGGATACATTTAGTATCCTTTTAGTAGTAAAATTAAAAATATGTATCGAATTTTAAATTATTCATGATGAAAAGCCTTGAAATAAAAATAAATAATCAAAGAACTATACATTGCTTAATACTAATAACCGAAATGTTTTATAGTGTCTTTTTTTATTGCAGATGAATATGGTCGAAGCTTAAACTTTTATTCCTGGAAAGAGCGGAAATTGATACAAACTATAGATTTAGGGGAAGAAGGAATTGCCCCCTTAGAGATCCGCTTTCTGCACAATCCGAAGGCTTCTGAAGGATACGTAGGTTGCGCAGTCCGAGCGAAAATATTCAGGTTGAAAATGATAAATTTCATTTTTCTTATCTTTAAACATTATAATGACGACAGTTACTTCATACATATATTGTATTATTATCAGGTTTTTCAGGGAAACTGATGGCACTTGGGCAGCTGAAAAGGCAATAGACATACCAGCCAAAAAAGTGATGGGCTGGATGTTCCCCGAAGTTGAAGGTGGGAAATAAAATTTTTTATTAATGTTCCTGATTAAATACTGAAGCTCAGTTTTAAATTAAATGTAAAATAAAGATTAATTTGAGCAGAAAAATTTACCTGAATTTTTCTCGCATTCTTTTCACTTCTTTATGTCTTATTCTTAGTAAAGAAAGATGAAAATCGTTCATACGTTTTCCAATTAATAATTTTCAAATTTTCAACTTGATGGATTTCTACTTTGGCATCAGCTTTTGCGATAGTAACTAATGATTCTCTTCAGGTATGATAACTGATATTATAATCTCATTGGATGATCGTTTTCTCTACTTGAGTAATTTTCTGCATGGTGATGTGAGACAATATGACATTTCGACGCCTTCATCACCCAAATTGGTTGGACAATTGTTTTTAGGTGGAATTCTCGTTAAGGATGGACCCGTTAAAGTAACGGAGGATAAGGAACTGAAGGTAGGGAAATTAAGTATTTAAAGTCCTATAAAGAATAATTATCATATTTTTATTAAATTTTTCTTTACATTGCTTATGTTTTAATGTTATTTGATGTTTTTAGACGCAACCTAATCCATTAGTAATTAAAGGACGACGTTTATGTGGTTCTCCACAAATGTTACAGCTTAGTTTAGACGGAAAAAGATTGTATGTAACAAATTCCCTGTTTTCGCCTTGGGACAAACAATTGTATCCAGATATGGTGAAGTAAGTATTTATAAAATGCATTATTTAATAATACCATAGTAGCCATCTGTCTTAATATAATAAATTTATGTTTTTCAACATTAAAAATTCTTAAAAATAAAATGAAATAAAAAAAATATTATGATCTAAATTATTATTACAAATATGATCTTTCAGAGCAGGTTCTACTTTGCTGAAAATCAATGTCGATACAGAAAAAGGAGGTCTAAGCTTAGATGAAAATTTTTTAGTTGATTTTGGCAAAGAACCAGATGGACCCGTATTAGCTCATGAAATCAGGTAATCCTTTGAAAATTTTATACATTTTAAAAGTTTCAAAAAATTTCTTTCTTGAAGCATAAAACATAATCAAAATGATCTGAAAATTTTTAAGTCAGATTTCTGAAACAGATTTGATTTAGAAAACATGGTAAAAGAAACATGTTGCTATTTGCATTTGTGTAACACAAATGGCTGGTTAGACCATTAAATAATACAAAATATACAATTATTTTTGATAAAGTAATCATTTAACTGATAAAAAATTATTAGGACCAATTATAATTCGAAAATAAATTGATTTTTATTTATACAGATACCCCGGAGGAGACTGCACTTCGGATATTTGGCTGGTGGATGAATAAAATTTGAAAAACTTTAAAAAGTTTTAAATGTTTACTGTGACATTAAAACTATTCACAAAAACATTTGTGAAAACATTCAAAAATATTTTTTAACCTTGATATGAAAATCACAGAAAATAAAAAGCTTTCTTAAAGAATTTGTATAGGTCTATCTTAAACTAATTTTAATTATCAATTTTTTTTATTTTTAGCTTATACCTGAAAGAATTACAATTATTCGCAAATATTAGAATAAAAAAAAAGATTTTAATTTATTCTTTTTAATTTCTTCAGTTTTTTTATTGCAAACAAAATATTTAAAATATTTCAAACAAAAATATGAAGGATTCTATAATGATAAATTATTTTTGGTAATGAACATAACATTTGACTTCGTTAGCAATTATTATCCGGATGCTGAGATTTCTCCATAAGAGCTTCAGGATACGATAGAGGATCCAGATCAGCAAATAAATTGAACCAGGCGCTCACCTCCTTAGCAGATCTAGGCGTCTAAAAGGTAATATATGTTTAACTTGAATTAAAGATGAACAAAAATAATAATTTTCATTACGTAGAGAGTTTGTCTAGCTTACCTTGGTTGGATTTTGCAAAACAGATTCCTTTGAAGATTCGGCTGAAGTTAGGTTTGACTGAAGTTCATCTGTGAAAAAAAAGCCACAATTAATTGTTTTCTACAGAAAAATCTTGCCTTTCAAGTAAGATCTAATTACAATCAAATTTTTAAATGAGCATCTCATGCTAAAAGAGAAATACTAATGCTACAATTAAGTTTTTAATTATTATTTCAAAATAACTAGTTTTCTCTTTCTAATCAGCAATATAAATTTTAATTGCTAATTAATATTTATGAGTAATTAGTAATTACTCATACAATCATACTTTTGAAGTAATAGTCAATTTAGATCGTTAAATAATTACAATTTGGAAAAATGTTTTACAATTATTTAGTCCGTTAAGAATAGATTCATTTGAATTTTGCTGTTTTTATAAATTTGTTTTTTTAAAAAAAACTTTTTAAGTACAAAAATAAAATATAATCTGTAAAAAATTACAGGATCAACCGAGTTGAACTTAACTGATAATAAAATTATATAAGATTCTTCAATAAAAATATCAATTTTAAAATATTTTAAGTTTCTTAAATTTAATTTTGATTAAATATTTCAATTTCCATAAAATATAATCATGTATAAATGTTCCTTAAACTCCCTAAGCATAAAAATTAAAAAAATTCGCTTTAATTTAAACTCATATTTAAATACTCAAGACTAATTCGACGATCACTCTAACCATAAGTGGTGTTATTTGCTAAACAGTTTATTTTTGCTTAACTATATTATTAGATACTTTCTTAATATTGCAAAGAGCTAATTTAGTTACATATATTTAAAATAATACATAGAAGGCTGCAGACTTTGTGAAACTGTATATTTGTGCAAAAAAATTTAACATAATATTTCTTAAAAAATTTTATTCTCTAAACGTAATCAGATTTCTTTTAACTGAAATTATTAGAATGTTTAATTTATTCAAATTTTTATGTAATAAATACGTTGTGATTTTTTTCCATTTCCTCAGAACTAAGAGAAAATGGGGGAAATTTTTTTTAGTTTTCACATAAGCAACTAATTATTGGACAAAAAGACTTTCTTTCTTAAAAGAAAGAAGGTGAAATAAATAAATAAGACACAGAAAAATCGAAAAAATACAGAAGAAGCTCAATTTGATTATAATAATGAACAAAAATATAAAGTAAATTTTTCAACTAAATGAAATCTACATCACTTAAGTTAAACCAATTTGAAAAATCTGAAATCTAGCAATAGGAAATATATAATTTTATTATGGGAATTAAAGATAATTTAATTTTTTTTAATATCCTGCACTAATTTTTTTCTATCGACTTCATAATGTCAGTCATATAATTTCTGAACTGTCTTAATTTTTTTGAATTCATTTCTAGGATCCCATCCTCTTTGAATTACTAGTTAAAGTTCATTATTTTATTGTCCATTCTATATCAAAATTACATTAAAACTACTTTAATTTTCAATTAAACATTCATAATTACTAACATTTTTTAGGTTCCACAACAATCCAAGTTTAGAAAGGTTTTAAAATAAACATTGATAAACTTTGATTCATGGCTAAATTTTAGTTTTAAAATGATTTTGCAAGCGTAATAATTTTTTCTTAAATTACTTTTAGAAAATTAATGCATTCTTTACTCTCAAAACCCAATGATTTCAATCACCAGTGAAATCTTTTTTATTTTTTTATATTTTTGCGAATAAGAAATGAATTCAATATTTTAATATTATAAAAATTATAATGTAAATTAAACTTATTTTTCATTCCAAATTATATTGCTTATACATTGCTTCAATGTCATAACTAAAATTTTTTAAAATTTTATTTTTATTCTAGTCAATCAAAATAATTAAAATTTGTATATTTGATTCACATATTTTATTCAATTAATAAATTTCGCATTACTTAACTCTTTAATTTCCTAGAAGATATTTTATAATTTTTTTCCTAAATGAAATAACATAAATAACATTGTTTTAATATTTATGATATTATCTTAATTCAAATCAAAATACCAAATCTTATTATTTTAAGAGAAATTCAACAGGAAATTAACAGAATTTTTATTTCCAAGACAACCTTCATTTTAAATAACGAAGCCTTAAACAAAATAATATAAATTTTTTATCCAATTTTTAAAACTAATTTGCAATTTTTAGAATTTCAATAAAAGTTAATATTTCGTCTAAAATAAACCATAAAAACAAAAAATAATATAAAATAAAAAAATAG
>JAOWBB010004194.1:0-34927 GCA_028565995.1 Ricinus marginatus | reverse complement strand
TTTTTACCCTTTTTCGGCCCCCCCCCCCCCCCCCCGATCGAAAAAGGAGAAGAAGCCGGAATGCCGGACGCAGAGCCGGAGATTTTGAATACGTATCCCGTGTCGCGGCATTATTTAAATTACTTCTGTTCCACGCTTTGAGTTCAGACAGCGGAAAGCAAACGTTTGAATAAATCCAGAAAAAATGAGGAGACGAAAATTTTTTTAATTTGCATGGGAAATTTAAATAATATTTACATTTTAATGCGAAATAAAATAAAAAAGGAAATGATCAACGCGTTTGCTTTATCAGACGCGCTGCAGGCTTGCAGACCTTTTTAAATTCGCGAAAATTTTACTTGTCCGGCGCGTAAAATTCGAATGCAAATCTTTCGACCGAAGTAGTCGATGTTAAAAACTGATCGGCGGGTAAAATCCGTCGATTTTTGGAACGTCAAAGGAGGCTGGGCAACAATTTGTCCCCCCGATTTTGCATGAAAATAATTCGACCGCGTTTGATGTCACCGCGGAACAAACTGCCGGTGCTAAAGTCGAAATGCTGGACGACAGCGGTTGCGAACTCGACCCGCTTTTCCGATCGAACGTGAAAAACTGCGGAGAGAGAAAGAAAAGCGACCAAATTTGCAGGCGGGAAAATCTCCGATCTACCTTTCTTGATTCTTGGCCGACAGAGCGGACGAAAGGGGATTAGGAGTTAATTGTCGGGGAAAATGTCGCGATCACCGGCAAACGCGCGAAAAACCAAATCCGGGAGCTCTGCCGGGTGGCACTCTCGAAAGCCGAAGATGGGAACGAAAGAAGGACGGTTGGGGACGGGGCTCGAAAGCATCGGTGGAAGAAGAATCACCGGAGAAAAAGGGAGTTCTGCAGGAACTGAGAAGGAGCCGGGGATCGCGCTGGATGGATCAAGGCGAGGTCCGAGTTCGGAAAAAAATAAATTTAAAACCTAAAAGATAAAGCGGAGGAATAAACGGAAAACAGCTTTGCCTGGTGACACTGCAGGAGTGCAATTCCCACGTGAAACAGCGACGCAAAATTATCTCGCGTCTTTCTTCCCATAATATAAAGGTTTTTTTTTTCCAGGGATAATCGGGAACATTCCAAATTCACACTGAAAAACTTTGAATATGAAAATTGCACCGCCATCTAAATATACAAACAACAGCACTCTTCTTAAATAATTTTAAAAAGGTCTTAGAATATTGATCTTTTTCGCTTAAAAAAAAAAGAAAAAACGATTTTAACGTTCCATCTTTTATTTCAAATTATTGCTCGATCTGAATAATTTAATATATGAAAAAAAGAAAGTATTTCGACCAATAAATGTTATTTATGATTAAGCATAAAAATTCTGGTTGTGTGTAACATTTTTATGGATGTGTTAACGGTAGATTTTTTTAGAAAAAGTCCGCTCTCTTTAAGCGTCATTTATACTTTTATACCTTATGCATTTGAGATTCTTTTTAATATGCAAATAACCATTGCATTTGAATGTTTTTGAAAACATTGAGTTCATTTTGGGACGAAGCGCATGTGGCAGCGAGAGAAACTGCACGATCGTCGTTCTCGCGTTTGGAATCCGATTCATTCGCTCTGACGGAAGGTGGAAAAAGCTCGGACGAAAAATTTCAATGAGCCCCGGAATGCGTGCACTTCGGGAAAATTGAGGGAAAAGGTGGAAAGCTTTGGCAAAACGCGTTTTCCACTTATTCGCGCAACATTCCCGGCCCCGCTCGAGCGTCAGCATTTAACCGATTGATTCGACGTGTGAGGGAGTCGTTTGCCGCTGAAGGAAAGCGAGAGAGCTTCCTTCCGACGCAGATGATTGTTTATACAGTCGCCCCTGCCTTCCGTTTGCAATCGGAAAAGCACGCGCAACGCTTAGAGAGATTTTCGATCATTAAAAAAAAAAGAAAACCCACCCCCGGCGGAAGTAAGGGGAAACCCATCGGTCGGAAAGCGCGATTTGTTTATTCGAGCACGGCGGCGGAGAGGAGGAAAAATGGAAAATCTTATTTCGACCGAAGGGATTTCCTCGAGCGGAAAGACAAATTCAGTTTTTCTTCCAATCAAATAAGCTATCAAAAGAATCCGCCGATCTCCGGATGCCCGCGGAAGCAAACGCGTATGGTTGCCCCTGCGGGAAACGGAAGCGGATCGAGGCGAGACGTGCCGGGGCGGAAGTGTCCAACCGCATGCAAATGAAAGCACTTACTTTTCGGGCTGGGAGTCATCGTCAGGCTGACGATTCGAGGATCAATTTCGTACATCCTGAAGAGGTTGAGCTTCATGCTTCCGCGTTTGAGCTGCGTCGTTGCCGAGGCAATCGCCTTGTTGTACTCCCGGAAACCGAAGTTCTTGTACGGCAGCAGAAGCCCGAGCTTCAGAAGTCTTCCGTACCGTTTCCCGACTGGTTCCGAACCTCTTCCTTTCGCCGCTTCCGTCGCAGTTTTCGGTCTTTCCGACGCGTCGCCGTCTCCCGTTTTCGCTCCCGGAACTCCGCGATTCGTCGCGTTGAATTTCGCGGTGCGATTACCCCCGATTTTCGCGGCGAAATTCTTTTCTTTCTCCACAATTTTCAGCCCCCCGATTCGACCCGTCTGATTTCGGTTGCTCCATTCGCACAGCACGGTCTTCTCCACCGTCATCCACAAAAATAAATAACCGGTCAGATAAAGTCTTGCCAATTTGTTCGTGTCTCCGGTTGAAAATTTCATCCCCGCTCTCTTATATTTGCATTGCGATGATCACCGCTCTGTAAATGACAAAAAAAAACCAAATGTTTGAAATGAAAGATTACGAAAAGTTATTTTTTTAAAAAAAAAATCCTGGTAAGCATTTTCAGGTCTTTGCCTTTTCAAACGATACCCGAAAATTACTAACGTGCGAAATTAATAATCCAGTGTTGATGCTAAAGAGACTGAGAAAATAATTTCCATAATTCAGAGCTTTTCTTCGACCGCGTTCAATTTTTTAGAAATACGATCGATTAAGACAACGGAGACAGAAATACATAACCTGAAAAAAGAACTGACTTTCGTATTAAAAAAGTTGCTGTACAAAAAAATAACCGATTTATACAAACAGCTAAACGAAAAGTATGCGGGTTATACGGCGAGCTTTCTTGATTATTCTACAGTACATAACACATAATTTCAATATCACAATACAACACATAACTACATAGTTTCTACAATACATTATTAATCTTTCGAAGCGATTATGCAACGCGCAACACTCCTCGAATCAGAAATGCTGAAGAGACGGAAAATTCAGCCCGTATCTTTAAAATTTTTCAACCCCTCCGCCCGTTTTGGCCTTTTCCCTCCGGAGCTTTATATCGACAACCCTTCGGTTCGGCACCGCGAATTTGTCCGGCACAAAAGCAGCGACGCCTAACAACCCCCCGCCCCGGGGGGGGTGGGCTTTACGGTCGGCCAAAGCCGTCGAAGAAAAGCGCATCCAACAGCCGACAATTCATCTCCGTTCATTTACTTTCATCTTTTGGGCCGGTTCGCGGGGGGAAAAGCCCCGTTCGATGTTGCAAAGCCCCGGGCGCGCGCGTCCTGAGCCTTTTTTTCCTTTTTTTTAATCATCCTTTAATTACACTCGGATTTGGCACGTCGCAATCGATTCACGATGAAAGTATAACAATCCGGGAAGGACGTTCCCGTTCGGGAATAACCTGCGATCGGAAGGAGCGGAAAAGCGGAAATCCTCATCGGGCGTTATTTAATTTCCAGCTCGGGCATCGAACGGATTCCTTCTGGGACTCAAATCTGTCACTCCATTTGGATTAGACCTTTCGAGTGAAATATTTCATCTGAAAATGAGTGGCACTCGAATTTCGGTTCCTTTCAGGAACGAAGGCGACCGTATTCGAATTGGACTCGATCCTTCAATTCGAAAACTCGAAAATTGACAATAAATCATTGCGAACAAGTGGGGAAATCGTGTCCCGGCGGATAATTGTCGGATTTTTTTTTTTTTTTTTGTCCTTTTACAAGTAAAACGTTCATTGCTCGTCCGCTTATTGACTCTCTGCAAGGGCGTTCCGATGTCGGTCATTTGTGAGCTTTTTTCCCGGAGCCTCGAAAAACGGAAATTTTTGCTAAGTCGGAGCAAAGTTTTTCCGCATCTTAATTTTTCCCCCGGACTCGGCTCCCACCGGAACCGGAGCGAAAATGAATGTAAATGTGCTTTATGTGCCCGAATAAGTGAAATTAATGTAACCCTTGAGAAACTGAAACGCTTTTCTTCTCTTCCTCTCGGAGGAAGCTTCTTTCGTTCCACGGGCACCGTTGTTAAAAACCGGCGGAATTCCTTGCTCTTAAGCTCCTAAAAAAAAAATAAAATAAAATAAAATAAAAAAAAAAGAGTCCTTCTCAAAGTGCTTATTCAGGCACTGCTTCTCCAAACGAAATGCTGCAGGGGTTGCCTTAAAGACGTTTCGAAGGATGGTCTCTCTCTGTTTCGAAAATTCCCTAAAAACTCATCACTCCTCCGGAGGAAATAGTTTAAAAAGAAATAAAGGGCCGTGGTCTTGCTCTCATTAGCGAAATTCCATGGATTTTTCCAGATTCCTCCGCGTATTTTATTAACGTAAACCTGCCAAAAACTTTTGGAAAATTTAAGATTTTCGGTCTCGTCACAAGAAATAATTCATGTCATCCTAACTTTTCCTTTCATTTTGTGAGAGACCTCCGCCTGCGGGCATCACAAAACTTTGCCACATTACCGAAACCATAACGCTGCGCATATCAATTACTATTATAATGTAATTTCCATTATTTTACCATTTACCGGGTGACCGTTAACAACTTCTAATGGCGACGGTTCACTCTGTAAACCGAATTGTGGAACGTGCTGTGGAAGATTCAGCTGTACGTAATCGGGTATTTTTCACGAGGTTTCCCAAAATGAAAAAAATCAGGATTGTCCAAGGACCGGAGCATACTTAATTGAATCCATCATTTCCATTTGGAAATCGAAACAATTTGAAAATGATACCTCACATTAGGAATTTTATCTGACTTTTTATCTTATCACTGATAGCGCTGTGAAATTCTTCATAAGTGCGAATGATACATGTTTTATTTTTACTTTGTATTATGATCTGTCGCATTAAAGCGATCGTGTCTTTAATGCTTAGCATTAGATATCTCCACCCTGCATCGCCGTTGAACATGGAATCAACAGAGAAATAAATGGAATAATATTCTTTATTTTTATTATTAATATGTTTACTTTTCCTTTATGTCAAAGAACTGCTAAAGAAGGAAGAAAGGAAATCTCTTCAATCAGAGAATGGACTGGATGTGATGAAATCTCCGATGGGAAATTCGATTTTGCTTTGAAATTTTATAGATTTAATAAAATAAAAATAAAATTTATACTTCGATGGTGAAAAATTGAAACGGTTTTGAATATATATACGCGTTCAATTTGGTTTATTCAGCACTTAAACGAATAAACTCAAATGCAAAATAATATATTTTTGTAAATAAAATTTTAAATTCCGTTTATTTCGATTGTTACTTAGCTGATCGAACTTTTTTCATTTTTTTTTAAACCGTGCCTCGCGGCATGGGCGCAATTCTGCACACATTATCCGCGCGTAATGTCGCGAAGGGCCGAATCAAACCGGGCAAAAAAAAAAAAAAAATGTCACGAGCTTGAATTATTCAAATGGAAGCCGATCTGATGAAGAAAAATTAGAATAGTCCAACAGAACAGAAAATTCATCCTAAAATTCCAGGTTCAGATGGGCGTAAAATGAGATTTTCAAAGCCGGCCTCCCCGCGAAGGGAGCCAGATTTCCGGGAGCTTTAAGTCTCCTTGCAGAGAATGTGATCTAAAAAAGTGGCAGGCAAAATTTTCTCGTGCTGCGGTGAAATTCAATGAACATCTTCTTCCGTCTCACCGTTGCAAGTCACCATTTGTAAGAATTTAACTGGGTTCTTCATTTGACGGAGCTTAAATGCAGGTCGATTCGCTGGCATCCGAACGCACAACAAAGTTCCCGCACTTTTTCCCGGAGTGATTATTCCGATGATTTGACAGCGGGAAAAGACCAGGTTAGGTTACCGTCGCCGAGAGCTCGTTTGGTCCCTTTTGTCGTCAAGGGGTTGAACCTGGTCGCGCGACGCGGAATCCGAAGCGAGTCGGAGCGATCGAGAGCGTCGGTCTGGCTCGGAGCTGCGAAGACGTTCCGGGATTTTTGCCGGTAATAAATTTCCCCCGTTAATCGAACCGGAAAGGAGCAAAAACCGAATCGCTGCTGCGATTGCGCTGCGGCCGCTGCTGACTTAGGTTGCGGGCGCAGGATTTTTCGCCGGTTTCCCGCATGGAATGTAAATTTTCCTTTCGCAGACCGCCGGGCGCCTGACTTTCCAGCCTTCCTCCGGATCGCGTTCCTGCGTTTTCATTCACCGCTTTTGGCTATGCCGAAGGGTTTTCCCGCAGCGTATTTCGGCAGGGGGGTGAAAGAGACTTTCACCCCTGCAGAGCCCGCAAACTGGGCTCTGATGACTTGGATTAAGGGTACTGGTTGGCGGCACCACTGCGAATAAGCACTGCACGTCGGGTGGTTCGCCGTGTGATTGGCGTTCATTCGCGAAAAGCTGCTGCTGCTGCTGCTCACAGTTTTGCAGACGGTTTAATAAATTCAGGAATGCAGCGAACGCGGATTTAAATTTACAAAGTTTGTTTCGTTTAATTGAATGAGATTTAAAGGCAGAATTTTGATAATCTTACGAAAAACGAAAGCGTTAGGGTGGTTCGAAGTTTGTTTCAAAGCCGTGCCTTTTGGCATTTCTTTTGTAATTTAACTTTCGGGTCCGGCAGCTCGTTCAAGCGAATTCACGAATGCTGCTCCCGTTACATTTGTTCCGAGACGGAAAATGCCGGGAGTATAAGGTTGAAAACTTCGGAAGCGTTAATATTTAAGCACTTTTATTATCCTCAAGAACAAACTTATTTGTATTCGGTTGGAGGCGGTTTCGGCTGAATTCTTCAAGAATAATAAATCTTCTTGACTTTTCCGAAGTCCGCGGCTAAATTTCCTGTCGGAAAATCTGATCGCAACATTTTAAAGTGTCATGCCTTGTAAGGATTACGTTTAAAAGAATTTATGTTCTTCAATAAAAGCTGCTCTGTAATATTTTATAAGCTGAAAATTTACGGTTAATGAAGGTTTACCATCTATTATCTGTTTCGGGAAAGCTTGATTCTTTCAACTGCTGATGCCGATCCGCTGTTTAACTCATCTTCAGCACTTTCCTCTTGCGCAATTAAGCGACTGGAAGCGATCATTCTCTTTAAGTTCCAGTATTGTTCCTTACTGCGTTTCTTCTTCGCCCATCACGATTTTCAAATGAGATGTTTGTTTTTCGATCTGAAGCTTCAGTTACGCCAGTTCTTTTTAAGGTTTGATGCGATACGTAAAAATTATTCAAACGGCAAATGATATTCTCGTTGCAGAAATCACGTACTGTAAGAGGCTGGAATTTCGGTGGGTGCCGGGTTTTATATTGTTCGCCGGAAAACTATTATCCTTTCTTTTTTTCCGCAACAGATCAAGTCCCCGCTCCGCAGATGCTTCCGAAAGGAATTACCATTGGATCTTGCAGCAAGCTGACATTCGATGAGCGACATCGTCGGCACCACGAAAATTATCGGTTAGGATCCTGAATCTCCTTTTATTTGTAAGTAAAAATACGGATTCACCTGAAAAATCTCAGAAAACTGATATTCAAGTCCGTTCCCTCTTGAATTTTCGATTCCCTCGCGGCTTTCAACTGGTAAAAACTTCAAATTCGGATTTTCCGGAAACAATCACGAGCAGCACCGGGAGGAACCCGACGCGCAGCCATGCAGAGCAACCGTCCGCGGGATTTTTGGGGGATTCGCGAATTTTGGATTTTCCATTTTCACGAAACTTTTTATAAAAAGAAGGCAGGGCACGTTCCGCGAGACAGACCGAACAGGGCAAAGATTCGGTCGCTGCGAACGAGAATGAGGTTTCTGTCGGCTTCGCGTTGCTCCCCAATCTTGCCTTGTTAAATTTTTGCGCTGAATGAGTGGACGGGATTTTGAATGTGCATCCTGCTGTTTTTTTTTTTTGTTTTCATTCCATATTACCTCGTCCTTAATCTTCGGAAGAAAAAAGAAAGAAGTAATTGCCGACAGCTCGTCAAAAATTTCATTTCACTTATTAAAAGAATGATAAAAAGAACATTTCCACGGTCGGATACGTGGACAACTGCACATTTCAAACAATGAGATTAAATGCAAAATTATTAATGAGAAAACTGAGTTTTCTCGCGGAGCAAAAAATTACGATGCGTAACATGGGCACTCTCTGCAGAAGTGATCCATGAGTGTTGATATTAAAATACAAGAAGAAGCAAACTGTAAATCTTCGCTGATTTTTCTTTTTTCCATTAGTGGAATTAATGAAGAATTTAACCGATGGAAAAACATGTCGAATCAATCCCGGAATTTCAGATGGATCAATTAAGGAAAGTTAAAAGTCTATTGTTGATGGAGTACACATGAAAGTTGTGAAGTATACGGATTAAGGAAAAAAAGCAGAATTTTTTTTTCCTTTTTTTTTTTTTTTGGCTTAAATAAATGATTGAAGAAGACGCAAGAGTTCTTTGTTTGTACAACAGAAAGGTTTCTCCCTTCAAATCTCTCAAATATAGTGAAAAACTAAAAGAGGATATGATATACCGCAAAAATATGAAGAAAATAAATTAGTTTCGCAAATCGAAATACTGAAATAATGTCCTGCCATCCGAATACGATTTATATCCGAAGTTATATTCACCATATTTGTGTACAGCGTCAGACAGGGTCTTCGTCAGACAGCCACATCCATTATCCCAGAAAAGTTTTATCATTTATATATATGCGTAGTTTTTTTTTTCTTCGGAAAATATGTATAAACAATGTGCGAAATAGCTTTTCATTAAAAATTTTTATAAACAATTGAGACTGAATGAAGAAAGTTGAATAAGATTGAATTAAATTTTTTCATTTTATTATCTAAATTTGCATAAGCTCAAGAAATGTACCGTATGATAGTAAGCAAACTCACTTCACTATTTATAATATATGGAAGGAGGCTTAATTTAATTGTAACGAATTTCTAGTCTTTTTCCTAAAAAGAATTCTTGAGCTCTGAAAAATGCTTCAGATTTAATGAAGCTTGTTAGGTAAATATAGAGCATATTTGGCAACGCAGTCTGTTATTATTATACAACTAAATTTCAACTTTTATTCTGCATTTCACATTCATTTTTTCCTCATATACATAAACAGCGTACTAACAATTTGGAAGAATGAAAAACTCGAAATTTTTAGTAGAAACGTGAATGAGGAATCTAATAAAACTGAATGAGAAAAGCCGTATCTTTAAGCTATTTACATGCTGTAACATAAACAAGAAGTTCAGGCCTACAAAAATATTTTGGGATTCGATTTTTTTCAGAGAGGAGAGAAGGGAGAGAACAATTCCTCTCGACATTATGATATGTATTTTGTCTGGGCATCATATAGAAAATCAGATTTTCAAAGAGCAAATCCGATAAAATGAAACAGAAGTCAAAATAAATGCCTCAGAAAACAGAAGCAAGAATCAAGATGAAGAACTGGGAGCCGATGATTCAAAATTTTAGCCGAAAAAGTGAAAATTATTTTTTGAACTTGGATCCGTGCAATCAAATCTTAATTTGTCCGTAAAATAAGGCAATAATAAACGCAAAAAGGTTTGGGTTAGTGTCCGGATTTTGTCGCGGAAGCACATCACGGGGATGCCCAGCGGCTCATCGAGGAAGGAGTTCTACAGTGGGCCGCACTACCGGGGTGCTCGAGGCAGTTTTCTCCCGCACGAGAAGCAAGAAGTCACCAAATCTTGATGTATAAGACAAATAATTGCTAGGAAAGATTAATCTTCGATGCACATTCCCGCAGCAACTTTTGAATGGAAAACCTGCGGCCATACCTATGTGAAACATCTGAAATCCCGGAGGCTTCGGAAAAATAATCTTTGATTCCCAAGAGGTGGCGCAAAAACGAATTCTCTCTCACAAAAAAAAAAAAAAAAAAAAAAGGATAAAGAAAGAATAATTTTCCGTTTTTCTTATTCGTTATGGATTAAGCCCACTTAAGAAAATTCATTTCAGAACTAAAAACAATTTCAAAAAAAAAATTTTCGCGAAGAGCCCAAATGAGGAAGACCCGAAAAGTGATTTGAATATCCCCCGGCTGAGAGATAATTCAAATTCTCCAATAACGCAAAATTAAAACATAAAAAGATGAACAGATAAAATAAGAATTTTTGAAAATTTCTTAATTCAAAAGTCAAAGTTAATTTAATTCAGCAGGATAATTCCGTAATTCGAAAAGGGAGATACATTGCTTGAAAGTGACAGGATACGGAATTTCGCCAAAAGTTTTGATGGTATGTTTTTTCATTTAGTAATTAACTTGTTTATGCCTTTGAATAAATTTTCCACGCAAATGGGGAAGGTAAATGCGATGGCATTCAACTTTTCGACTTTTTCAACTTTAAAACAAAAATCACGAAGTATTTCATTTGCTTTTCTTAAATTTTCATGAAGCCGTTGCCTGAACAATATTGTTTGACATAAATCCAAGCCAAGCCGGTTTCGGATACGTGGTTCGGCGATTTATGAGCCACATCAAATGCTGGCATGTCAAGAGCCATCCATTAGGAATGGAACCCTGAAAAAGATCATCCCTCAGCGGGGGAACAGTCTTTGGCATCGTCGAAAAAGCTGCTTTAGGAGCATGACATTTTTCCCCCCCCCTCCCTCCCCTACCCCCCGGCATTAAATATAAATGCAAAAGAATGTACAAAGTATGGTTCGACTTACAATTAATCTTGTTATGATCACCATTCTTGCGAATTATCGCTAAATATGGCAGGGTCTCCAAAAAGCAATATTTTTCATCTGTGCCAATATAATAAAAATGTTATAATTATTTTTAAGCTTTATAAAATCATAAATTGTACGTTAATCAAAAATTCGTAATGAGAAATTTGTCATATATCTACTGAACAAATTACTTTTTACACTTGCGTTATTGATGAAATTTTTATATATTTATCATGTGTTGCATAAAATACCGTACGTAATAATATAAATCGTGATCTTTATAAAATACGTATATCGAGGATTAATTGGGATAAAAATTTGTTTTTACAAAATTTCAAAAAGTTTTATGTAAAATTCGCAGAGTTTGGCAGCGTCTCCGGAAAATTCGAGTCAGAGAAGCGTGGGAAAGCCTTATTTTCCATAAATTCCTGGAGTTTGGGGTAAATATTGATATTTGGATTATGCTGATGAATCAGGGCAAATCGGGGGTCGCCTCTGATATTTTTATTTTTCCAACACCTCGCTCATTAACGTTGCACGTTTACGCTTGTCGAGACGTACACGTCTTCACCAATTGCTGATTCGCCGACAGCGCATTGTAGACCGAAGCTTTCGGAAAAATATATTTAGAACGCGATTTTATTCGAAATGTTTCGCAGCGAGAAATTGTTTTTTCCCTCCTTAGAGCAATTCGTGCGTTCCGTTTTTTTGGATGCTGAGAATATTCGAAATTTGAAGTCCACTGCGATCCTTTTCGGCACAAATCGGGGAAACCTAAAATTTCGAAATTTCCGACCGAGGTGAAAGTCAAACATAATTCTTTTTTTAAGCCTGGAATGACTGCAAAGCTTGAAGTTTTACAAAATGTAAATGAAGGAACGTGTTGATTTAGCGAAGTTTACAATACAAATCACCTTTAGTTTTTACGCTGTACGAAAACACCTGGGAGTCGAGCTTACTTAGATGTATATAGATGAACGCATCCATCAGCGAATCGTGCAAATCCTCACTGGTCCGTTTAGGCGAGGCGCCTTATTAAAATGATCCCGAAAAGTGGAATTTTACATTTCACTTTAATATCATCCAGTTTCTCTGCGAATGCAGTTGAACAAGGCAAAAGTAGAATCGTAAACAAATTGTTGGTTAAAACACTTTCGGAATTATCTGCGGGTCAGATTGACTATCGTGGAAAGTCTACGTGTTGGGAGTGACCGAAACGCAACTCTGATTTAAAAAGTACATCGTGGGCAAACCCAAGATTCATTAACCCTTATTATATGTCATAATTTTTCAACTGATAAATATAAATATCGAAATGAGAATGGATTATGGGCAAAAGAGATTGTGTAGGATCTAAATTTCACTTATCGATTTAGGCGAACCATTAATTTTCAAAATTTCACTTTAAAACGTGGAGAAACTTCAAGTAAATATGGGAAATTTTTATCTTTTTAATTACAATTTTATATCCATTACAAAACTAAAATTATCTAATTGAAATGTAAAATTTCTGCCTAAAATTAGCTTATTTTTCACGCCAAGTGAATTGTAAATTGTAATATTGCGCAATATTAAACTAAAAATTCATTTTGTTCTTATTGTTCCATCAAGTCGAAAATATAATTCAAAATTATAAACCCAACTTTTATATTCACCACGAAAAAAAAGTTTAACAATTTTCTGGACGTATCCCGAGCATATTTTTTTTGTCTTCCGTAAATGTCAATTAAAATGTAAAAAATTCCCACATTTAGTGGAAGAAAAACAAAGTAAAAATTAAAATTAACAAATACAGATTAGCATTAAAAGTCGGATAAATATGGAATAAAAAATGTTCGAAATAATAATTTATTTTTTTCCATTTCCAAAAAAAAAAACATGTGTATTGGAAAAAAAGATCAGCGTTGGTCAAATGAGAGGCAAGAGATCAAATGGCTTTAACCTTTGGTTTACAAATTGTTAAAAAAAATAAAATTTTTAAACTGATTGGATTATTATAATGCTGCACAATCCGAAAGGCTAAGCTTAAAGATTAAAGATGGTAGGATATGATCCGATGGATCTAAAATTGTAACTTGAGCAATATAAATGATTTTTTGCTGACGTGAATTCGCAGTTAAAGTCTATGTTTTAATCAGCAATCAAGTGCTAAAAAGCTAAATTGATAATACGACGGTATAAAGTTTCCCTATTCTGAAGCATAATTCATGTGCTCGTTTTTCGTATTATTCATAGTGAGAAAGCTCTGCCTTGGACCGAAAACAAATCTTCCAGAGAGATAAATCACTACAAGATGTATGTAATGCATTTTATCATAATCCATCTTAACAAGGAAGAGGTAAAAAAAAAAAAAAATGAAATTTATATCATTCATTTAATTTTATAAATATTTTTAATTTATATTACGATCATTTTAGAGCAAAAGCACAAACTGTTTGTGCCATTTTCGGTGCAAACATTCCAGAAAAAATAGCTGGAAACTCATTATTACGTGAGACTAAATTTTTTACAGTTTATAAACTCTTTTATTGAAGCTACTTTTTCCTGTTATATGACAATTAATTAATTGGATAAAGTACGAATTAAATGTTTAATGGAACATTCATTGACATATTTATCTTAGTATGGAAAAAGTTATTTTTGAAATGACACCGAAGGTAAATTATTTGGTAATGTCGACGCTCTGAGATTTATAACGAACAAAATATATATATATAAATCTTACGATTGAATTATGGCAATTCGATGAGATTTTCGCGGCGATAAAATTTCCTCAGGTCTTGCTTTGAAAAATATCTTACACATTCAAAAAGACAGAAATCTTTTCAAAGACATGAAACCTTCTTTTCGCCTTTTTTTAAATGCGTTAGGATTTGAAAGTTTTCCTTTTTTTTCTCCCTTCCCTAATAAACCAAGAGAACTATGGTTATGAATATTTTGTTTATGAAGTAATTAAGCTTTTCATGAATTTATTTCGGGTTTAAGTTTCTGCGTCCCGAGAAAGCCGCGTTTTTTTCCTTAAAACTTGTCCTCAGATGCACTACTTAAAATAATAAATATATTCGTTTTAGAAAAACGGATAGTTCATATATATATGTATATATGTCCATATGTTCCATTATAAAACACATTGTAACGAAAAATTCCATCAGCACTCATCTAGAGTTTAATTAGCGAAGTAAAAATCTTCGGTTTTATACTCAAAGTCGGTTGTAGCTTTTTAAACTTTGCTGTAATTCACGACAGGAAAAAAGATGACGAAGGAGAAATAATTAATTACTCCTGACGTGCATCAATTTGAAATTGAACGGAGGAATTACGCGGACGGGCAGCAGGAGAGAGGAGAACCCCGTTCGGAATGATAGGAAAAACCATATTTTTGCTGTCGTTGAAATACGACTAAGATTTATGGATTTTATATTTCAGGAAAATTTTATCCCTTGGTTTAGACTAAAGACGAGATTTTTTTAAGACGGCTAAATTCCTCTTCACTCGCTTACGAGCACTGAACCATACTTTTGGCTGCTGTTTTATTTTTATTTTTTTATTTTTTTCGAGAAATAAAAACGCAAAGACCTGGCATGCCGAGGAAAGTTACTTTGAAAGGTGTACGAAAACGTTACTTTGCGAACCTTTACGCGAAAGGAAGCATACAGAAAAATTTATGATGTAAAATCGAAATTGCTCAAAGGGCGAGAAAAAGATGTTCGAACATTTCGGGCAGGAATTAGTGCAATTATAAACGAATTTCATTTTAAAATCCCTTAAAATCATATAAATGCGAAAGCACAGAATACGCTCATAATTCGTATTGTATTTTTAAATTCTGCATCACATTATAACCGCTGAACAAACACAAAAACCGCAAAACTTGTCAAAATCAGATGGGAGATAAATTGTATCGATAGCTTAATCCTTATGTTTGCATAAAATGTCTAAATGAGGGATGAAATTGGGCGCAATCGAAATTTTCATGCAGAGGGTTCAAATTTTTTTTTCATAAAAATTTTCCTTCGTTTCAGGGACGGTTTTCCAGAATTTTCACGCGTTAAATTCTAAACAAATATTGCGCCAATTATTTTGGTTTAAAAAAAAAATAAATAAATAAATAAATAAATAAAAAGAAGATTTTTTTTTGACTCTGATATCGGTTGAACTTGCTTCGCATTTCCTGAGGGGAGTTTCTCGATTTTTTCAAACAAAAAACCTGGAATAATCCCCTTCAAATTCTTCGTTTTGAACCTTTTCCCGCTGAAACAGTTTTCCATCATTGCCCTTTTCCGAATAACGTTACGATGTGAAAATTTCCGTTCCTGTGCAGAATTTTTAATTAATTCCCCTTTTTACCGCTTATGAAGGAATCACTTTGGCGGTTGCCGCCGTTTAAAAGAATGTAAAAATGAGCCAGAAACCGGAGCTAAATCTAAATCTAAATCTAACTTAATGCCCAAGTCGCATTCCTCACAATGATATATTAGGTTTCAACCCATTTCGCTGTAACGAGGGAATATTTTCGTATGCCATAATCATGTGTTGTTTCTTACATGCGAGTCAACTAAAGTGCTGTCACGGGGGATTTTAAACTTCAAAAATTATAATGCTTCATTATATTTTATGAAAAATTACGTCTTTCATTGATCCATGAACACAATTTGCAAGCACTCTTATATGTTCTTTTGTAAACAAATATATACAGAAACTTTTTTTATGTACTGACGCGTTTTTTTTTCCCCGTAGCGGCGTGAATGTGCAAGACGATCAAAATTTTGTCGAAACCGAAAAAGACAATGAAAATGGTAAGCATCAGTCGCAAAAACGATTCAAATTCTTGCCTTTAAGTACTTGAGCTGTAGATAAAATCAAAATTTTTCGAATGCACGTCTATAAGTAAGCGCAAACTGAAATGTCATTTTTTTTTTTTTATTTAAAAAAAAAAGAAAAATTTAATGTATTTATCCGATTTGTCTATTTTAAAAGCTTTTGCCAAATTTTATTTTTTTGATTCATCTTGGAGAAAGGATTTTTGAAGGAAGATATTTTCTGAATAAGCTCGATGAAGGTTTTAGTTATTCATTGTGTTGGAAGTGCGTTGGATGTGTCCACATATTTTTTTTTTTTTTTTTTCAAATTCGGATGATATAAATTCGTTTCGAAAATGATAAATTTACAACAGACAAATAAACAGGAAGTAGTTTTATGCGACCAATAAAAGGATTTATCCCAGCACGAGACTTGCAGAAAGTTAACTTCATGGACAATAAATTTCGGTTCCGGCTTTCTAGTGCTCTCAACGTGAAAAGTATCACATTATCATTCTAAACATAGAAGTTATATATATATATACATATATATTTACGTTTTATCCTGCGGTTCTGTATGATGAAATAAAATCGGGCGTAAAGAAAATATTCCCTTTCCTTTAATTCCATTTCCTATTGAAAAATCCGTGTTTCCACGCCTTTTAAACGACTCCGATCCGTTAACGTGGCAGGAGATGATTCAGGGCGGGTGACACATAATTAATTATCCTCTGAAAAACTGTTAAAGAGGAAAAAAAACCTTCGTTTTGATATGTTCAGTCAACATTCCATTTTCCTTGCCGACCAGGATGAACAAGAAATCAAGAATAAAAGGCGATTATAGAAACATTTGGAAATTGAAATTAAAAATACCGGTGCAACGATTAGTGCTGTACCTGAAAACGCCGATAACATTTCGGCACAGCCCGCGATCAGCATATTCAATTTAAAAATATACATTTGTATGTATATAAATGAATGTATCTCAGATTTGTTTCTTTTTTTGTGTTTCGCGTCGTGAATTTTCAAATTTTGAGATCGGCAAATGGGAAGGTGGAGCGAAATCATCATCAAAGACCCGAAGGGCCCTTTCCCCCCCCCGCCCCCCCATTTTTTTTATTCGTCAGACGTCAATGGCAAAGTCAATGCGAATTCGCAAAGGAATATAAAAAGATCGCTGGCACGGGGCAAACCTTTTTACCAGTTCCCATTCTCCTGCAATATCGGAAACACTTCCGTTTCTCGATGAAGATAAATGAGATGGTTTCAAGTGCTGCTGTCGCTTGTAATTTGAATTTCGAATCCGGAAAGTCAGTTCCCGAATATTTTTCACGGGCAAATATCCCGCCTTTCGAAGCGAGCAAAGATGCCGACATGGATATAATGTTCCGCAAAGGGACCATTTTTATTTTTTTCTGTTGTGCATCCCTTGATGGCCGACCAAGCTATTTCGATGTTTCGAACAGAAAGGGGAAAAAAAAAAGGGCCAAATATTCACGGTTTACACCGATACAAATCGGACCGATCCTCGGCATTTCGCATCGCTGCGTTGGGCATTCCACGAGGCAAGTGCTCTGATCTTGCAGGAAGGAGAAGCAAGACAACACGTAGCAGAATGGATGCGTTACCGATGGGTCTGCAAAGAAAATAAAACCAACTTATTTAACTTGAGTCCAGGATTGAATTATAAATCTTTAACACAGATATTTCACGTTATTCAATTAAAGCTTCTTTTCCTCTCCGAAGTTGGGTTTGCTTCTGGTGCAAAAGAGAAGTTAATTTACTTTCAATCCGTTTTTTCTTCTTTCCTTCAACTCTAATATTTTAGAGTAAATCCGACGCGAGGTCTTTCTTCTCTCCTTTCTTTCTTCTTATTAGTTAAATAAGCACGTGGGAAGGCGATAAATCCTCAAGAGATGATATTCACACGGTGCAATATATATATATATATACATTTTAATATGAAATCAAAAAAGAAAACGCACTCCATCAAAAAGTATCCGAGGGTCATCTGAAATTAGCAATATAACGCCGCATTATATTTTTCCTCGGGGAATAGATCGCCGCCCTAAGGTTAGGTCTTTCCTGCCGGATCAACATAAAAGTGGAAGGCTGTAACGAGATGTTTCGGCTGGAGATCGAGTCTTTTTTTATCTCCGGAATGGAGCATTTAACCTTCTGGACAGTCGATTAAATGAAAAGGGGCAAAATAATAACCGAAATGGCAATGCAATCTATGTTCACACCGCCTCCCCCGCTGACTGGATCAAACTCAGGATTTGCCGGCTCTTATTTTCTCCCTTTTTCAATCCGCGGCATTTCCAAAGCTCCTGGAATTTCTCGAAATTGACGAATTTCACCTCAAAATATTATATATATATATATATATACATTATTATCTTAGCGATTTTTCGTGCGCCGAAACGGAATCTCCGTCTGTTTTATTGCACTCCAAGGATCTGCACAAATGCTAAATTCATGACATTTCAGTAAATGCATTTATTCGCGAGAGCATCGGAGGATTGTTCGAAACACCTTCGACATCGCGCCACACATAACGAGCGATATTTCAACTGCTTACATAAATAAGCATCAGGAAGGCGGCAAAAAAAAAAAAATCGAAATTCAGAAATTATATTTCGAAACTGGAGCTTTAACCGGGAAAATATCGCAGGAATTAATGTCGGTTTCTCTCCGCGAAGAAAACACTATGTTTCGGTTTTTTTTTTCTTTTTTTTTTTTTTTTATATAATAAAATCCGTCCCAAAATTGCATTTCGTTGCCGCTGTTGCCCGGGATAACGGGACCAATAATGCCTTCCATCCTTCACGTTTCCACGTTTCGGGACTAAAAATTCTTCCCGAATGGCACCCGGTCGAGGGTTGCGGGCAGGCAGGATCCGGCTGAAAGACGGCTGCGGCAAAAGAGAACGCCAATAAGTTGGATTTTCCGCATTTCAAATTAAAAACTAAATCCGATGATGGAAATGTTGAAGAAATCCTTTTGGGAATCACATTTTAAGGAGATCCCAGGAGCTCCAATTAGTGCGGAAGAAGTGACCAGAATCGGTTTGATCGTATACATAATAAATTTTTTTTCGGGTTTTGCCCGAAATTAACGATCCATTTCACAAAAAGGAAAATGGAAAAATAATAAAAGAAGAGGATTTCCTTTTCGTAAAATATCATTTGCGAAAGGAAAATGAATTCTTTCCTTTTTTTTTTTTTTTTTTTTTTAAAAATAATTGGATTAAAGAAAAACGAAAATTATTCAAAATGAATGAACTGTCACAGTGTGAAAGTTAAAAGCATGGAGTATTTTCCATTTTTCCTTTTTTTTTTTTTTTTTTTTTTTTGAAAATATCTTCCAGAGATTTCGGAATTCTTTGTTCTCGCATTCAGTGTCTTTCGCCTTTATTACATTTTTGATTTTTTCTCCTAATGAAAATGTAAATGTGACACTTTTACGTGGGTTGCAACTAGCATAGATGAAAAGCCTTTGATTATTTATAACGGAATATATAATTTTCTTTCCCGTCCCTTTACCCAAATATTCTTTTCCATTATTCGTCAAAGGATTATCCAATCAACTTGAAGGTTTTCCCCGGCGAAAATAGCTCTCTGTCGCGCTGTATACCTTAATTGTAAATCTTTTATTTGTTGGTGTGCTACATCCTTAATAAGGCAGAATCTCAGTTTATATATGTAATCGTGTTGAAAAAAATTTAATATGCTTCTTCAATTAGTGAACTGCAAGAAAGTAAGAAAAAGTTTTGTAATTAAAATTTCCCTTAAATGATTTTTAAAAAGGGAGGTTTGGAGGTGGATGGCTTACCTTTTAGGCACCTAATAAAATCTAAATGTGTTATAGCAAGGAGAAGAAATGAATATTGTCAATCTAATTGTTTTGAGACATTCAAAATTCAACTCAGGCTTCTGTTGTTACCACACTGAATAAAACTTTCCATCAGTTGTGAATGGTATAATTGTATAATTTGACTTACTAAAGTGCAAAAAAATAAATCGTTGTTTTTTTGGCCCAGAAAAATTTTTTTTCAAGGCAGCCTCTATAAGTTTGAAAATTTTCACCGTTTGAATATTATACGTAGTGGAATTCAGATTTTGACATGTGCATTTGTTTAACGGAGTACTTAAAAAAGGCAAACCGTTCGTTATGCCGCTGAAACTATCGGAAAAGTTTTAAGTGTCGACGTTCAGCGAAGAACGTTTTCGATAACGAAAAAAAATGAAGGATAGACCTTCATCATTTGTCTGCATCAGCAGAATTATCTGGCGGAGATAGGAGAAACGGAGGAAAACTGTGTAAATCCCCGCAGTGCAGAAATTATGGTGAAAAACATTATAACATTTTTTTTTTTTTCCACATTATAAAAGCATAAAATTTGAACGTCAGCAATCCGTGAACCGTAAAAATATTGTAAATCGATGACAATAGTAGAGGAAAACGTTTAAATATTTTCAATTTATGGATGGTAAAGCGTTTTGCCAATGGAATCGATTGCCTTTGGGCTGAAGGCAAACAGCACAGGGAAGCTGCCCAATTCCATGCAGCTTTCTTCGGTTCTGTCGGCTTTCCCGAAATTAATTCACGGGTTTCTTGATCTCGAAACATTCCGTTTTCCTTTCCTGAGAACCTTGTATACGTTTAACGTTTAACAATGTTAACGCGGTGCAAGAAGCGATGAAAATGCGAGGGCCTGCAAGAAATTAATTGATATTCAGCGGATAACGGGGGACAATTCAACTGCAGCGAAATAACTGAAACGTTCAAAAAAGTGGAAAAGCAATCTGCTTCGAAGGGATAGTGAGCGGAAATACCGTGGAAAAAAGAAAAAAAAATTAAATTATAACCCATGTATTATTTGATATCCGTTAACAGCATGTTTTCGGCATGAAAAAAATGAACGTGGCAGCTGAGAGGATTTGCCGCAAAATATGCTTCCCCGTTCCATACCATGATCGATGATGGATTTTCATCCGGTTTTTCATCATGCGAAGAAAAAGTGTGATGTGACAGTCTGAAATCCGACAATGCTCGTGTGATAACTAAAATTCTTTGCAGCCGCGTATGATTAAGCATTTCATAGCGCGCGCAAACATATAAAAATGCCTGAATTATATGATGACGATGCAAGCCCCGGTAGATGCCGTAAGAAAAATTCATTTGCAGCGAGCGAAAGGAAAAAGAGCCTGAACCATCGTGGGAAAACCGCAGTTTTCCAAATATCAAATACCGACAACAGCAAAATGAAACGCATTCAGTTGGAGAGCATCCACAAGGAAGAACAACTTGTACATTACGTTTTTCTGCCTATGTACGATGACATCAAATTAATACCTAAGATTTTTCGGGAAAATCCTAAACGTATTTCACCTCCACGTTTGCAGAAAATTTTGGTCGAGGAACATTTTTAAAGTAAGGTCTTCATATCCAGATTGTATTCATCACGCAACCCTTCCCACTCCAGAAGCTTATACCGCTTAGTATGGCATTGCTGTGCATGCATCATCCAATTTCAATTATTTATTTCCAATTGAAAATCAACTCTTGAACTGAGTTCGAATTCACGATGAAATCGTTTTATTTTTATAAATTCGATTCTGCAAAAATGATTAAAAATGATTTTTTCTTTTTTTTTTTGTTATAAAGAGGATGATAATATATTTCTTGATGCTAATGACATTGCAATTATATTAACAAATACAATTCCTTTAATAAGTCTGACAATTAATTTTGATGTAACTGACATACCGTATGAAAAAAATAAAAAATTCTAATATTTATGTGCAAACCATCGCGGTAAATATTTATAATATTTTACGCACGGAGTGAATTAAATTAAAAATAAATAAAAAATTATTTTCTCGAATAAAAAAAAAAAAAAAAAAAATGGATCAGTAAGCAATGAAGCAAAAATCGGAGGTAAGCTTAAGTTAAACCCCCAGGGAACCCTTGCCAAAGAAAAAACTTTGAAATTTATGGTTAAAATTAACCTCCTCCATTTTTCATTGTTCGCATGCAAAAAAAGTTTCCCGTCTAACCGCACGCACACGCACACACACACACACACACACATATATGTATGACAGCAATTTTAAAATAATCTCTTCCCGGCCAAACTTCATATCTCACATCATCCTTCAAAACGAGGATGCTCGTTCATGAAGAAAACCATCCGGAATTTAAGAGCATTGAATCGTTCACGAGGAAAAAAAAAATCACTAATGCTGACGACGATCCCGTGGTACACGTGCAAGGCGAGAGCAAAATAAAGCAGCAGGAATGTAAAACATTATCCGCCATTTATGTGCACATATATTTCATTTATTTGTACTTTTCGCTTTATTTCAGAAATAAGGACGACGAGCGAAATTAATTTCTATCCTCAGCTTCGAAAACAGTGACGGCGCAGACGAAACCCGCGAAGGCGAACATTTCGATCCCGAAATCTTTATGTTTTCGCTAAGGAAATCAAAGCTAAAAACCGCAATCAACCCGTGTTTGATCGCATAAATAAACGTCAGCGAATCTCCGCTCCGCTGTAAAATTCCAGCGTTGACCAAAATGATCAATATCATATGCAGCTTATGAAAGGAATTTCGCTTTTGATAGTAATTAATCGAACCTGGATTGATTGAGCAATGCGAGCGAAGTATTTCACCTCGTTATGGGGCAGTGGGAGGTGAAGTGCATTCAGATGCGCTGCCTGAATATCTTCGATGGCTTCGCTGCCCGGAATTTGGATATGCAACACACACACACACACACACACATATATCCTCGCGAGAGGACTTTATAAATTCGCGTTACTTTGTAATATTTTACGTTTAGCCGACAGTATCGGGTTCATGCAGCAGCAGTTTCTCACTCGTCAATTTATCGACGTCGAATTTCCTGCGGTCATCGCTCGCTCCTTCAAATAATGAGTTCGGTTTTCGAGCCGGAGGTTATGTGTTGGATATAAATTTTAACCGTGGAGAGTTGCCCTTTAAACGTGGACGCCCTAAGTGTCCCGCAGCCCACCGAGGAAGGATCCCCAAATTCATCGGTGGAAAAACCACTTTTGAAATTGCAAATTTTTCTCTTTCGGCGATCGGATTTTTGTGCGGTATTGCCCGAACGGAGCAAACATTTAATATAAATGTAAAAGCCCCGCACTTTCTTACAACCTTTTTTTCTGTAACATTCGAGGAGGCGATATGTGAATGTACTCGTGATGATTTCCAATTTAACCGTGCATTAGATATTTGATGCGTATCCGATAATCGATGACATCTTTATAATGCAATTGTAAATTCTCACGCTCTTCTAATAATTTTTTTTTACACTTACGCCATTTGTAACTCGTGTTCGCCAACTGGTCGGTTCCCGTTTATACTTGATTCATCTACGCGAATAAAGTAACATAAGATTCTCATATGACCCCATGAATGATATTCATTAATGTGCAACGAAATGAACGATTAATAATTTCTGTGAAGGGCAATGTGCTTACACCTCATGGGTAATCCTTAACATTTATATCATAAAAAAAAAAAAAAAAAAAAAATACATTAAAAATTTAATTGGTGAAGTAATTTAGTGAATATCCATCGAACATGGATGAATGCATAATTCATTTGTTCGGAATACATTATACATGAGCAAATGATGCGATGTGTTTCGTTACGTAAGAGTGATCAGTTGAAGGATCAAATCTTCGTTTAAGGCAGTTAAATATTTATTAACCGCTCGATAAATTTCCATAAAATCGAACATATTCATGAAGTTAACTTTTGCTAATCTAACCTTTAACCGACATAAAACAAACCGCGCTGTAAAATAGACTTCGGCTAAATTTACGGCCGTCCCATTCTGCTGCCGAAGAAAAAAGGTTAATTAATAGCTCGTTTTGAATTATTTTTCGCTCCGTCCGAATTTTTACCCGTTACATTCCCGCATTTTTCGCTTGAGGACCGTGGCGAGATCGCAATAAATTTTACGTGCAATTTTCATCGGATGCAACAACGTCGGCCGCAGGGAGGACACCAAATTATTACGTTAAAATAAATCCTCGGGGCTGCAAACCCTCGATTCTCAGTTGCACACGATCTCTCTCTGTGCCAGTCGGCCCTCGTGAGAAGTTTATTGTTCGTGTTCGTTATCCAGCAGCTTGAATCGATTCTTTCTGAGCTTTGTCCAGAACAATCGTTAAGAGAAAATAAAAAAAAAAAAAAAAAAAAAAAAAGAGCTTTTTTTCTCGCCACCTCCTTCCCGCTCTTTCATCCAGCGTTTTCGGCGCAGCATCCCTCGAATCCTCATCTCCCGTTTTCATTTTTTTTCCGTCGCCTCCTTCACTCGAGCTCGGGCAAAATTTCGCAGATCGGAGTTCGCCGCAGATTTCTGCGTCGGGGCTCGGCGTCGCCGAATTTTTCCTCCTCTTTGATCATTTCATCGTTCAGTGCGATTTCCGTTGCGAACCCGTGCGAGCTTCGATGTGAGACTCCGCTCCCAGGAAGAACTGAAAAGCTCCCCTGCAAGTGAACGTTCTCACTGATCAAATCGGAAGAACCAAGTCGTGTGCAGCGTTTAAGTTCCTTATTGCAGGTCCGGATTCGTGGTTACCTGTCTTTCTTTTTTTTTTTTTTTTTTCCTGTTGCCACTAAACTTTTTAAACCATCTGATTTGGTTTTCTCTTTGGCATGCACCCGAGGATCAACTCGACAAAAAAAAGAGAATTTCAATTGCGCTGTTTTTTTTGTATGTGGCTCAGCGAAAGAAAGGACGTTGAAAATTTTTAAAAAATTTCAAAGGGAACCGAATGAAGGATTTTTCAAAGGAAAAAAAGGAAACTCGTTTTAGCTTTTGATTGAGAAGCTGAAAACAATCTAAAGGCATCACAAAATATGAACCAAGAAATTCTTTTTACGAATTCGCAACGTATTGCATTGCAAGTAAATAATTTTATTAACGTGCATCGACAATCTTTCATTATCAAATTCGAGTCCATCGTTGATCGTTCGAAATTGCACCTTTAACATCCATGCAGGCAAACAAGTAAAAAAAAAAATCCTTTTTTTCAACTAAAATTTGTTAATACACCGAAAAATACTTCAGAACGTAATAGAAATGTTTTTTTTGAACGTACCTGATTAGCATTTAACGGAGTCTTGCGCTTTGAAAAAATACTTTTGAACTTGGTCCCTAATTTTTTTCATTATTTTTCCAACAACCAAGAATCGAATCGTCCATTATTTAACAATTAAGATGTCATAATGACACATGAAATCCATTTATAACATTTATTATTTAAATTAAAAATTAGCATGTTGCAATAAATATATAATTCGCAATATTCGCTTTTGAAAATTTATCTGCACCGATCACCTGATTTCAATTAAAATATATTTATGTAATATTTACATGAAACACGTACTCGAAACGCTTGTAATAAATTGCCATCAAATTTAATGATACAAACGCAGTTACATTTTTCGTTCACGTTTTAATAAAAAGATAATGACGTCGTAATTCGTGAAATCAACGCAATATCCCTCATAAATGCATTTTTCAATTAATTCTAACAAAAAAAAAAGTTATTTCTTTTTTAAAGTTTCATAAAAAGTGCTATGCGAATTTAACTGGGAGCGCGAGGATACAAAAAGAAAATGAATGGATGTATCTATGGATTTCGTCCATTGAAAAGGGAGCATAAGCTTAGCTTATGGAGCTTTCATTATAATTATTTTTCGAACCAGACTTGGCTAAAATGTATGAATATGCATATGCAAATACATGTACATGTCTGAATGTGCTGAATTCACGGAAAAAAGGTTTTCTTTGCCATGGGTGGTTGTTTCGTTTATGCTGGAATCTTTCGAACAACGAAGCTCGTTGGCAATATTTTAAATAATCATAAAAAGGATATAAACAATGAGAGACATAAGAAGATCTAGATAATTGAACTGTTGCTATTTTCTTATAAATTATGTTTATATATGTATATAAATTTAATTAATTGCCACATTGTTTTGTCTCAAATGTTTCTTATATTTTGTTTCAAGGTAATACGATTTCAGTGGAATATATCTTAATTGAAATAAACGATATTTGCACAAAGCAAATTATTATTATTCTTATTTTTTTTTTTTTCACGAGAAAATTCTTGTTTAAATTTTTACCCAAAAAAAAATAATGTGGTAAAATACATAGGGCATTGTCGAAATTGCAATTTGAGAATTGCAACAAATTGAGAACATTTTCGCAACGAAGAAAAATACAAATTTGCCTCTATATATATTCACATATACGATATTAAATATATATCCAAATAAAATTTTTCATACTGATCGCTGAAAATGACCAATAACTTGAATGACAAAGTTCTTTTTTTTATAACTAATTATTTATTCAGTTCTTGCAGTTTTTACAGGCGACAGGGTCTGCGTCATAATCATCACTTACTAATAAAACTAGTTTAATCATATTTTTATATAATTTAAAAATTGGAAATTAAAGTGGTTATATCTTAAAAAATACGCTTTTTGTGTATTGCTTGTTATTCAAATTAAAAGAAAACCGTGGAAATTGTTTGAAAGCGGTAATTTTTAATTTTTATCATATTACTTATGTAAATTAATTTTTGATTCGTCAGCTGGAAAAGATAGCTTTTCATGTATGCAACGGAAGTTTTAATTTATTTTCAGAATTTTTAATAATGTGCACCGCTTTTCCTGATAAAAAGATTTTTCCCTTTCGTTTTTATTCGGTGAAATGCCATTTTGGTGGCCGGTTGTGGGAATCATTTGGAGTTTTTTTTTCTTGGAGGAATTTGATTTTTATTTGAAATGTAAAATTTTATAGGTAATGCTTGAGGCATAAGCCAAAAAGAAGACTAATTCATGAGGAAACATTGCGTGGTTCACGAACAATTCGTTGGACTGAAAATAAATGGAGGCAAAGACTGCTAGCGCAAAGGGAAGTCAGATTTTTGAGGTTGGGTTATCGTTAAAGGGAAATTTTAGAATGTTGGGAATTGATGAAACAATGTGGGAAAACGTTATGAAATTACATTTTACACTTGAGATTGCAAGTTACAACCGGGAAAATCTTTGAAAACTCAAATTTCTTCATTTTACTTGATGATGATTTGACTTGTCGAATTTTCGCTTGCTTTATTTTCCATTTTAACTGCGAAATATACAAATGGCTTAATCCGTACATAGAAAATTAAAAAATTTGTCTGGAGGCTGGAACTTTTCACGTAAAACCTAAATCTAAAAATAAATCGAAATTACTCGCGTACAAGCAAAAGAAATGGAAGACGGTGATTAAATCACAAGGTAAGAACTTAAGATGTTAAATTCTTATATTTTAATTCAGGCAACTGTTATTTTAAATTTGTGCAGCTAAATTTTCGGAGGTTTCTCAGACGTTTATCCAGCTTTGTAGATATTAAGAACATTGAAACTCTTCTTATTATGGAGCTGCATTGTAAATAAATAAATAAATAAATAAAAATTCCAAAACTCATGACAAGATTTTCTTTAATTTGATGTTATTTCTTTTCCTTTTTCACAAATTTGACATGTAAGGTTCGTTAATTTCAAAAGCAGCGTAAAAGGAGAAAAACTATCGATCCCTGAATTAGGTAAAATTTAATGCGACAATTCTTTCTATTATTCCCCGGAGGAGAAAAGGAAAATTAGAAAAAGAGAAAATTTCCATTTCATGAACCCAAATCTATTATAATAAATTTCTAAATCCAAATCTATTGTAATAAATCTTTACACTGGAAGAAAGCCCAGGTTATGATGCCAAAGATTCAAAATTGCTTAAGCCTGGCTCGCATACTAAGCCCCTTATTTAAAGCTTTAAAAGCTGGAAACTTTCGAAGCGCTCTGCAAATCAAATGTTCTAATTATGAAACAATCACAAAACGCAGTAGACGTGTTATGAATGTGTAATAATATAATAGTTTTAAAAAAAGCCCGCAACGCTGAATAAGATTTTTTTTTGCGATACAAACAAAAAAAAAAGAGATTGAGATCTACATCAGTAATAATAATCGTACCGAAGGGATCGCAGAAGTCCAATGATTTTTTTATCCAAGAATGGTTAAACTCATCAGTGCAATATAAGAAATGATTACCCATTACATCATGTTGTATGGAAATCTTCATGTTTTCGGACCCTAGAACGGCATGCACAAGAAATGGATTTGAGAGGATGCCTTTTATTTCTTCTTCTTTTTCCTTTACAAATGCAGTCCATGCCCCACATAGTTTTTTTTTCTTTTTATCTCCCCGTGAAACAAAAATAAATAAATAAATAAACCTGACAAAGATATACATTTAAAATTTAGGTTCATTTAACAAAAAGGTAAGGACACGATCCCGGTTTGTATTAGAAACTGGAAATTTAATTTATCAAACCGAAATTAAGGATGTCCCGAATATGACTTATTTCGGAACGATGGAATGGCAATTTAACTTTAGCCAATAATTCTTTTTAAAACGATTATTGGAATTTTTTTTTTTTCGCGAAAAGTTTTTCTTTCAGCAATCAAAAAATCAGAGCTATGAAATTGCGAGAAATCGAGAGCTTCGGCATAAAAAGAAAAGGTGAGATTTCATTATTCCCTTTCGTGAAAAAAACAAGAAGAAGAAAAAGGAAAGATTTAGGGGGGAACGACAGCAAAAGGTAATGCGAGATCCTTTTGCCTTAAAAGGTCAGCAATCGGAACATTAAATGATTCGTAAAATAATACCTCTTTTAACGTATTGCCGTACGTCCCATCAGTTTCGAACACCTTCTTCACCATCCCCTAATTCTAGGGGATTATACATTTATTCCTTAATACTGCTGCCCTCAGAACGATCTGCACTTTCTGATATATCCATCTGTTTATGCATTTTGATATCTCGAAACATAAAGCTAACGTGATTTTCTTTCGAATCGGAGCCGAGGTAAGGCAATTCAAAAAATATAACTTTCAATGTAAAACATAAAAAAAAAAAAAAAATACGCAGAGATCTGATTTTTGGGCCGAACGCGTCTGTTTTCCTTTTTTCGAAAGTTAATGGCATCGATCATTATATACGGTAACTCATGCAGGGAATAATTTTTTTTTAATTTTCGCAAATGGATTTTTACAAAGGGTTAAGAACGGAAAAATCCAAAATGAAACCAAGTTCTTCCAGGACGAAGAAATATCGGGACCACGAAATGGAAAAGCAATCTGAAATCTGGTATTGGTAGTTTTCTTAATGAGTTTCCATTTTTTTTTTTTTCGCTACGGCAAACGGAAAAGGTTTGATTTATAGGGACAAAAAATGGGATGATTTTGGCTGATCCATCGGGAATGTGCACGGAAAGCCCTCAGATTTATGCGTTGGATGGAAAATGATAAATCCGACGCTGCCAGGGTTTTCCCCACATGAGGATGCGGGGCAAACTTCAATGCTTGGACGGATAAGAATCAATTCTGGGCTTCTTGCATTAATGTATAATACGGGTGCATTCTTTAAGAATAACATTCGAGTCGTCGGTTTGAAAAAAAAAAAAAAAATTCAGTAAAATTCTCGCGAAGGGGATTTTTCCCCCGCAGCGTATCGAAATCGTCTTATTGCTGACGCTGACTTACAAGATGCTTGGGATCTCGTTAAAGAAAAGAAAAAAAAAAAGCTCCCCCCGCTGGGCCGAAGAAATCCTTTCCCATCGTTATATCCGAGCCTTGTCCCGCATCGCGCGGTTTTTGCATTAAACCTGGGAGGTGCAGCTTGCTTAAAAGCTTGACCCGTTCTTGACTTTGAACGTTTCCACGGCAGAAAACGAAAAAGAATTTTATTTTTTTTTTCTTTTATTCTTTCCCCGCGATCCCCGATCCATATCCTTTTCATCCTCCTCGAGCACTGCCCCCGGAGGCGAACCTTTCGAACCTGCCTCGATCCCGGACGGAAAAAAAAAAAAAAATCCTCCTGCTCCTTAATCATCGATTCACCTCGCCGCGTAACACGATCGGCAAAATAAACACGGGCCGAAGGCGAAATTTACTTTTGCTTTATCCGCAAAATAGATGACGTTCAAAATCTGTTGGGAGCCCGCAGCGAGGAGGACCAAAGCGCCGGGCGATTCTTGATCTTCCCGAAAGACTGGAAGCGGAAGCTGAAAAGTGATTTTGAGGAAAATCCAAGATTTCATTCCCATCCGACCTCGGACGCGTAGCGTGCCTCAAATTTTCGCTCCTTAATCTTGCACGCTAAAATTTTCCAAACTTAGCTAAATCAGGTTCCGACATAAATTCGACCCATCAATTCGGCCAACTTTTAAATGCGACCACTGGTCCCAGAGTTTAAATAATCAGAACCCTTCAGCCGTTCTCTCATCTGTGCAGGAAATATCATATTTTACAAACCCTCATTAAACCTCATTTGCAATAAATAACATCAAAACTTACACGAAAATCACAACCCTCGCAGTTTTTCATGGTGAAACGCAGCCTTTTTTTTTTTCTTTCAGACAACGCGATTTAATAACTATAAAAAATTTTATAATTGTTCATATTTGAAAGGGAGCCCTTTTCACACGAAAGTTGAAAATATATAATTCACCACACATCGGTTAGGTAAGCGCCACAAGAACCTGGGTTCGAATGCATTGTTAAAAAAAGTTGCGAGCCAAGAGAATTTGTGCGCTGATTTTTTTTTTTATCCGAAACGTCAAATAGCAAAAATCTTATTTTTTGGTTGCATCTTTCAAAGAGCCATCTTATCCATTGCGTATCACGGTTAACTCTCATGCTACGTTGCCCTCGCATTCATAAAAATTAAAATGCATGTCATTTGTTGTATTGAATTCCCCTGCAGTATTATCGGAGGCGATCATGCTTTTCGTGTGTAAAATAAGCTTAGAAAAATCCCGTTTGAGCGAAAAAATAACCCAGATATAAATCCGACGTATCTTTTATGGTTATTTTACAATCTTTATGATTTAACAGCGAAATCCGGCATTATTTGCGAGTTGGGGCACTCACGTTTTGGGCAGGTCTCTCTCTTAAAAATAAAAATAAAAAAAAAAAAAAAAAAAAAAAAAAATGTGTTTCATCCAAAAGCGGTTCCTTATTTCCTATTCGCATAAACGGAACAAAACTAATTTCGTTTCATATACGATTTTCATTCTCTTAAGGATCGATTATGCATTTTAACGAGTATTCCTGCGGTTTTTATTTTTTTCCTCTTCATCCCTCGAACACTAAATTAAAAACTGTCCTCTCACCCTTTGAGTTCTCCGCGCTTAACTCTGTCGCATACAGAAAAATTTCGCCAGTGACGCTTTGCGGTTAAGAGTGCTCCGAAACGCGTTCGCTTATAAGAACCGTTAGGATGTAACTGCACCGGGGAGGGAACTCCCATCGCCGCCGCTGGAGCCACGGCCCAGGCGCGAACCAACTACGCACTTGCTCGCAAATGAAACGAAGCCGCGGTGCCTTTCTGTCCTTTTCTTCTGACTCATATGCATCAATTGAAAGGTCGAGATAAAGCCCCCGTTCGGAGCCCGCTCGCTTCACCGTAATCTGTCGCCGCTTTGCAGGCGCTTTGAGCTGAGCCGCTGCCGATGCCACTCCAATTTCTGCCGGAAAATTAATTTTTTTTCCCCTCCAAAACTCTCTCGTAATAATCCACGTCTTAAACTTCAAGTCGAATGTGCACTTGACTAAATTATTCCGCTCCGAAATTATCCCTTACCCTGGAATATCCCGGAGATTAATGGAAAAAAAAAAAAAAAAAAAACAAGAATGGTACGACTTCCCCGCTGTGGATTTTTCAAGTTTCTTTTCCCTCCGGCCCGAAGCCCCGGCTATGTTTCATTTCGGATTTAGCTGAAATTTTCTCTCGCTATAAAAATATAAATACCGAATATAAAAGCGAACCTTAAACGAAAATGACAAAAAAATACGGGGAAAGTTTGGCAAGCTCTAATGAAAGGGAAAAGGTTCGAGTTCTGAAGAAGTATAAAAGGCTCGCTGCCCCGAATTTTTGAGACCGGCGGCACGTAACGTAATTTATTTATCACTCGAATATAATGCTCCCCGAAAATAAATTAAAAAACTTTGTGGCTATAAAAGAATTTGAAAATTCCATTTGGTGCCTTTTTTTTTTTCTAAATAAATAATTTTTTTTATTTTAAGGAATAACCAGTAATAAATTATATAAATATACGGGAATAAAGGCAGCAACGTGGAAAGTTACATCTGAAGAGAACATGAACTCTGACATTAATTTTAGGCAAACAGGGAAGATATCTATTTATAATATGAAACGATATGCGCTGCATCTTTTATGTTAAATAAAAATTTTTCTTTTTTGTATTGAATTCTGATTGAATAAAACTAATGATAGGAGTAACTATAAATGCTAGAGTATTAGAAGACTTAAATTTCAATGAGAATAAAGTGAATAAAAATAAGAAATCGATTTATCATGAATATTAGATAGTAAGCCTTGTCTAAACACTGTAATTTATATTTTTAACTACAAACCCATTGTGCGATTGGTTATATTAGAAAAATAATATTGTACTCTTGAAAAAAACGGATTTACTTAAGTGTATTCTCATTCCATAACAAGCTTCAGTATATTACATAAATGCTGTCAGGAATAATGAGTGCTTCTCCGTTTATAGAATAAGTTAAATCTCTTAAAAATTTATGACTTTGTAGTGTGAAAAAATTAATTTAGTTGCCAAATTCGTATAAACACATTAATTATTAATAAAAAGATTTATATATAAATGTATATCAATATAAATGTAAATGTTATATATAAATGTATATATACATAAATGTAGATTTATATATAAGTGTGTATCAAATTATTTATTTTTAAATGCATATTCTTGAATTCGTGCACATCTGTTTCGAAGCTTTGCTACGTTATAGAAATCACCTTTTAAAATATGCTTTTATTTACTCAGCTAAAAAAACAAGATAAATCGTGCAGCAAATTAAGTAACATGAGAAAGTAAATAGATTAGGTGATCCAATATATAAATATATATACATTTACATTATATATAAATGTATATAAATATATATCATTTATATATAAAACCGCTCGCAAGCTAACCGAGATGAATTCTTTCGCAAGAGATAATAATCGGAAAATCTTTTTATCCCCCAATATTACTAAAAATTTTCCGATTATAGCTTTTAATATAATTGAATTTTTTTTTTATTTGTAAATATATTTTTTTAACCGAATATATTATCTGACAAAACGCATAAGTCGCATATCCTTTTTCGGTGTGTAATATAATTTGTCTCATTAGAACCTCACATTCCCTCATGATAGGATGACACTGAATTTTTGTATTCTTTTAGTTCGGATTTTATGATGCCAATATAGAAAAATTATAAATCTATCATTCAACACAATCGGGTTTTACAATGTGGAATTTCAATGTGTATGTAGCATTATTTCAACTTCAAAATTTTGAAAATGATTTTACCGTATTCTATTACTTGTTATATATGAATGCGTAAATAATATTAATCATGATCGGTATTAATCCATCATCTTTTCAGTGCAGTCGACCTTTCAATGGTGTCAACTCCTCCGCGTGTCAATATTCTTGAATTCGTGCACATCTGTTGCAAAGCTTTGCTACGTTATAGAAATCACCTTTTAAAGTATGCTTTTATTTACTCAGGTAAAAAAATAAGATAAATCCTGCAGCAAGTTAAGTAACATGAGAGAGTAAATAGATTAGGTGATCCAATGAAAACCGAGTCGTTGAATAGTAAATCTGAAGCCGTGATTAATGCCATTTAAACGATTGAAAAATTAATTGCAACCAAAGGTTTTCAACGCAAATATTTGCTGATTTAAAGGCAAAAAAGGTGTTCAACATGCTTTATCTGACTGGAAGCTAAAAGAAGACAAATATTGCTGATTGTTTTTTAAATAACACCATTCCCATGCAAATTTCAAAGGATCCGAACTCAGAGTCTGCAGCGTACGAACCATTTTATGATGCAGCTGCAATAAAAAATGTACGAACTAGGAAAATGGGAGAAAAGCAATGAACAAATCGGAGATCATTTTCTCTTCCGAGTTTATCACGAAATTGAGCCGAACTGAGTAACAAGAATAAAAGAAAATATTAAGAAATACGTGTCATGCTAAACAAATTAAATGCTTAGACACAGTTCCAGTTTGAATCTAAATTGGTAACGTAGATATGTAAAAAGATGAGAGTAAGACAATGAGGAAGGCAGGGAGAAAAAAAAAGAGAAAAGGATTTTTCTTCGGTTCGTAAGTGAATTCGATTGGGAACGAATATAAAAAAACTAATACAAAAGAACGCTGAACGTTTCGAAGTTTAGCTTATGAGTATGATTTGCTGGGTAAAATGCCTGATCTCCGAATATGTAATTCTTAAGATGAAAATGGAAAAGAGGAAAGGTAGAAATTGTGGACGCAAAGGAATATTCTTTGGTTTTGCGAAAATAAGTTGAGGAAAGGAATTATCGCGTGGCCTGGGGGAAAAGCGGAAAATCTTGGCAACCACGTTACTGGATAAGGGGTTGTAAAATTTTTGAAAAAGGGAAATACAGACCACCGAACAGTTTTTCTTTTGGAGTCATTCATTTCGTATAAAAGCGACAGAAAGCCAACGTTTGGTTAATAAAATGTGACGGAAAGAAATTTTTTTTTTTTAATAAATTTACAGTTCCAAAAATAATGGACCAAAATCTTGGATATGAAGAAAATTCGGAGAGAAATAGAAAATTGCAGACGACAGCAAAAAAAAAAAGTGCACCACATCAAGGCTATTATTCCAATTGAAGTTCTTGACAAGTAAAAAAAGCGATACTGAATTTGGCGTCTTTAGAAAGGAGAAAAAGTTATTTTCAATTTTATGCTAAAGAGCTTTCAACTTCCATTCAAGCTGCCAACGAATAACTTACTTTATTAATATATTAATATAAAGACACATGAGCCTTAAATCTCCTTATCTTTTTTCATCTACTCCACAAAAAGCAGAAACGACTGAATTTAGTTGAATTTCAATTTTCTCGTATTACTTGCTTCATAAAGGTACTCAGCATTATCCTTTTATTTTGTGTTAAGACAATTTTTCTCTTTTTTTGAAGTTACCTAAGGAGATATGGAGAGAAAAGTTAAAAATCGCTGAGATGTGCCTTTATCCTTTCTCCCC
>JAOWBB010004174.1:0-34996 GCA_028565995.1 Ricinus marginatus | reverse complement strand
AAACAAATTCTTTTAATGAAAAACAAGAATTTTAATTTCAAAGATATAATAAATTTTTACATATACAAATATTTTGTGTATATAACTTAATATGTATATTTCCTTATTCACTTACCTTGTTATATTTTTTATAGCTATTTTTATTAATAAGAAAGTTTTTTGCTGCATTTAAGAATTAATAAAATTTGAATCAATTAAAAATGTTGTGGTTCATAACATCAATAATTTCATTAAGCTAAGAAAAATTCATTAATTTAATGATATAGATTTTTTATATCAGAGTTAACTCTTTACCATCAAAAATTAAATTCTCTAAATGCAATTAAAATTAAAGTTTTTGAAACAAAAATTAAAAAAACATAGATACTTAAAGGCCATTTGTTATTCAACTAATGACCTAAAAGTTACATGTTATATTCACACAATTTTATAGTCTTACTAATTTTTTTAAAATTTTTTTATAACACTGATAATTTAGAAAAGCAACAAACTGATAAGACTTGCTATTAGTACTATATAGTAAAGTTTCGATCTAAAAAAAAGAAATTAATTAATTTGATCTGGTAAATTAAATTTATCTTCGTGTAAATTTACATTTTCATTTCATTTAATTTTCATTTACCTCTTTACATATAGTCCGAAATGAATATGACCAGGAATAACAAGAAGGTGGAAACACAGTTACTTCAGACGCCATGATTATAAAACAAAAAGCAGGCAACTAAAAATGGTAATTACCAACCGCCGACTTACATTTTTCAATATGTTCGTAAAATTAAAAGTTTATCCAACTCGATTGTTAAGCTATTGCATATTAACTTGAAATAACAATTTCCTGAGAGTTAATTAAATTCTTTTCAATGTATAAAATTTTGAAAATATAAGAATAAGATTTATTATTGCAGGAAAATATTATCTGTTGAAAATTATTTTTTTTAAAATTTGAATTTTTGAACACATTGATTTGAAAACAAATAACGGTTTTAGAATTGTGGATGAATTAAAGCTATATTTGCTGCATAAAAAGGCCGGTTTAGATTACAATTTAATTTGTTGTTACAAATATGAGCTCCAATTTATTATCTCCTATACATATTCAAAAGCTTGGTTGGTATTTTCTGTTAATCTCTTGCGCTTGATAATAATGTAGTTTCTTTTTTTCATACCGAAATATATGATTTTTAAACGTTGTTTTAAATTTTGAGTTATAAATTGTTCGCATAATATTTGAATAATTCATTGGCCTTGCACAAAATTTGAGCTTTTATTTATCTTAATTTATAAAAATTTTTGTTAGATTAACATTTAAATTACATTCTTAATTTTTAAATTAAATCCTATTATGCTAGGGCTTTAAAATATTTTTTTAAATTTAATTCTTTCAGGCCATCCAATTTATGAAATTCGTATGAGAGCACTGAATGCTATTTTATCCAAATATAATTTAGAGCTCGTTGATAATAAAAATTATGAAAATTCAAGATTACTTTTGGAAAAATTACTTAACTGGTTTGATTTTGAAAAGCATCCACATGAAGATAAGGTTTTTACATTGATTATTAAAATTCTTAAAGAAGAAAATACAGATTTTATTTTAGAAGGTTCAAATCAAACAGACATTTTAAAGAAAATAGAATTAATTGAGAAATGTGTTGATTTAAAGTTCATTCCATTCCTTCAGGAAATAAAAGAATGTATGGCAAATGTCAGAAAAAAATTATTACAACCTGATGCTGAAATGGAACAACCATTGTTTGATTCAGAATCATATAACTTTATTAATGATCAGTTTTTGTTAAATAAAAAAAATTGTGAATTAACAAATAGCTGTGTTGCTTCTATTAGTGATAATTCATCTACAACTAAATCAGAAGAAAAATATACAGAGAGAGATAAATTTTTAAGTAAGAAAGAAGAAAATGAAGATGAGCCTTTATTGCAAAATTCATCCAATGAACTGAAAAATAAAAAGAGATATAAAGATGAAGTTGATAAATTTTTGCATAATAATGAAAAAGTAAAATTTGATATTACAACTGAATATTTTTCTTGGCAATCATTAGTTTCAGGTGATTGCCTTGTTCTTGCATCAGTTTATGAAGGGTTACGTTATATAGATAATACAAACTCTGTTGTACATTCCTGCCAGTTTTTTAATGATATTCTTTTAAAGGATTTTCCATCAGAAATTTTTATACAAAGACCACTTATTATTCAAACATTTTTGGAATTGCTGCAATCTGAAATTTCATCAATTCAAATTCCAGCTTTAATATGTTTAATTGCTACAGTGAAACAATTACATTATCAATTAAATTTTGCATCAAATATTTCTTTTGTTCATTCAAAGCAATTTTACAATATGTTCATATTTAAGAATAAGCCAGTTATTAATGATATTTCTCAAGCAGATAAATTAAAAGAACAAACTGCTTGTGTTTACTCATCTGAGGCTGATTTGGAATTAGATACTGATGAAGCAGGACTGAATCTTAAATCTCAACAGCTTTCATTATCACAATTTTGTTTCTCTGTGCTATCTCATACAATACCTCATTTATCGAAAAAAAAATCTGTGGAAGAAATGAATCTAATTTTTGAATTAATTTTAGAAACATTTTCTTTGATATTCAATATAATTCCAAATATTAAATGTAATGAGTCATTTAAAAAAAATTTATATAAAATTTTCAATCTATTTCATGACCCATTGAAATATAATAAAAAAAGAAATAGAATAAATTATAATGTAATGGTACATATTATTATTAGAATTCTAAATTCATTAAGAATTTCAGAAGAATTTGGAGAGATATTACCTCATTGTATTCAGTTCGAATTACTGGAATGTATTTCTGACTACATATTTATTCTTTTATTTCCAAATGCCCATTCAAAGATTTTACATTTTGCGCGACGGTTTTTGGGACAAAGAAAGAAGGAATTTATAGAGAATTTTGAAACTTTTTTAAAAATTCGATTATCAATGAAATCAGCCGTTGAATTTATGAAGAATTTTAACAGGTTAAAAAATAAAACAGAGAAGTTAAATCATGCTCGAGATGCACTCCTTTGCTTAGAGTTTCATAAGAATTATCAGTTTATAACAGATTTTGTAAATAATTGCCTTTTGCAATGGAGTGAGAAACAACTGAAGGAAAATCAAATAGAAATTCGAAAAAATATTATACTCAAATTACTTTCACATCAAGATGAAGGAGTGAAAATTAACATGTACAGAGCAATACATTTTCATGTAATTAAACATTTAGGAGTCGAAGAGGCTATGAAACCAAAGTTCATATTTCCTGGAAATAAATTTAACTTTTTGTTTGATTCTAATATATTAGCTGAAATAATTTGTCACGGATTAAGTTCTTCTGAAATAAAGGTAATTTATAAAAAGCAGTTAACTCATGTTATTATCAAAAGTATTGTTACGATTATGAGTATCACTTAAGTAATTTGTTTTCAATACAAATTCATTTTAATGTTTCTTTATTTTCCATGCTAATTTTTTTCTTTGAATTTTTGCATTTTATGCGTACAAAATATCGCACAGCTTTTCGGAAAAAAAGATATAAAACACAAAAATATTTCATTATTAATGAAAATAAATGTTTTGATAAATTAAATTTATTTTATTTTTTAAGAAATTAAATGAAATAAATAGAAATTCAAAATCAGAAAATATAAATTTAAGTATCTTAAAATAAATATTAAAACAAATTTATTTTAAATTCACAGATTGTACTTTTTTATACATTTTTTTCAGATACAGGAATTCAGCAGCGAAATCTTAATCCATATTCTAAAAGGGAAATTTCTGTTTTCCGATGATTTTTGGCAAATTTTTATTACTGCCTTAGTTCCAACTCTACCATTATTACAGTGCTACGCAGATAAGACTACTGCTTTAGGTAGATGTATTATTAAAATGCTTGACCCAGACATTTCAAAGGCAATTTCTCTATCGCCATGTGAGCTTATCAGAGGAAATTTGAGATTGCTTTTTTCCAAGGAGCATTTAATTAGAGAAGAGGCTTTGTCTAGATTATTTTGGTTGCTAACGAAAGAGGATCCTGAGAAACAAAAGTTGCCACACTTGGACCTTCTGCGAGGAATAAATTTAAGCTCAATCTGTTCATCGGTTACGCCAGAAGAATATTCGATAATGAATCAGAAATTTTATAATGCCAACAATTTAAGTAATGTAATGGAAATGTTATGCGCTGATGGTATTGAGCCAAGCGTACGCAGATCGGCACTGTCGCAAATTAGCGTTATGTTGGATGATGTTCATTTACATTCCTCATTCATGGAAGAAAATGGTTTGCAAATTATTCTTAAAATATTCAGAAATTGTTTGGCAAGTATTATTGTGATATTATGAATAATCTTCAAATAAATATTTTTCCAAATACTAACTTCAATTCAAAAGTAAAAGAAAAAATTTCAGCGTTTATAATTAAGAAAGGGGTTCGGTCAAAAGAGATATGGTCAAATAGTAATGGTCAAAGAATAGGCTATACCAAATATTAATAATTTTATTGTCGATCATGATAAATATTACATTATCTTTGTTTTATATATATTAATTACTTATAATCTTATGTAGTTTAAACTATTAAATAAAATCTACAGTTTTTTAACTGTAATAATTAACTGTATTAGATTTTAAATGTGTTCAAATATCCAGATGAACTTTACTAGTCTAGTGGAAAATAATAAAATATAATTTATTCATTAATACTGTTTATTAGAACATAATACTTTTTTGTAGGTGGAAAAGCAATTTAAAAACTATCCAGATTCAGCAGTTCCTATAATGAATATATTGAAATTATTATGTCTGCATAATCCATATATTCGGTTGCAATTATCACAAGATATTGATTTGTATTATTCTATATTAAGAAGTCTTTTATTATTTAATAGTGAACGAAGATCAAGACAAAATGGAGTTGAATTATTGTGCCTTTTGTTATATAATGAATGTATAATCAATATTCAGGATGAAAGAGCGATTAGATGTCGCATATCCTTACCGCAAATAGTGGTCACAAAAATTTGCTTACCTTTTCTGACTCACATACACTGGAGATATAGCAAACATAGTGAACCTTTAATTAGAGGTAATTGATTTAGTTGTTGGCTTAAATTCTCATCATAGGAAATTTTTATATAATATAAAAATTAAAATAAAATTTTAAAATTATAATAATTTTAAAATAAATAAAATTATGTTGTTTCCTTTTTCAATTTTTGAAAAAAATTTTACATTTTTTACAAGCATTGAAAAAAATTATATCAAATTCAAATTTTTTTTATTCAATTTATGAATTATATATATTCTGTTAGGTTCTCTTTCTGTTGCTTACTAAATAACTAAATAATTATACATTATTTCAGAAGGAATAATGCTGAATGAAAAACTGGCGACACTTTTGCGTATATGCTGGTACATCGAATGGTTTGGTGATATCAGTCAAGTTCTGTCCATGAACCATGATGATCTAAAGGAAAAAATTTTTTCGCCAGATACTCCTAAGGACATGGCTATTAAGTGTGAAGACTTGAAATCACTTAAAAATAACTCTCTCATATTTTCAATCCAGAAGCGAATGTACGATATTCAGAATGCCACTACCCATGAAGATGTTATATTATCATTGCATTCATTGAAAAGGTTATTTAAATAAAAAATTGTATTATATAAAAATGTTTAGGAAGTTTAACCATAAATATATATTGCATTTATTTTTAGTTCTTTACTTCTCTATGATCTCAACAGATACTTGGATGAAGATGAATGTTGCATAGGTCATTTAGAAAACATTACAGCATCGTTATTAAAGCTGCCGTGGGAATTTACTTTTAAACGTTATTTATTAATAAAACCATCATGTGAAGATGATGACATTTTACTTTACCAGATTATTCGAGTGGTCAGATTTGTCTTAAAAATTTTTAAGTCGGAAGATTTAATTTCCTGGATTGGAAAATTGTTAACAAATGAAATAGAATCTCTTCCAAATATAGTAAAATCTTATGGAAAAAAGAACTCTGGCTTGATGGTAAGTACATAAATTATTAAAATTACAATTAAGTTAAATATATTATATATCAGACATATTTTTGAGACAAAGCTACACTTCGATATTATTTGAACTTTCTGAGGTTTATTAAAGTAAATTTAAGGATTTTTTAATAATTATTTTAGATGTATATTAAATGAAAAATGAACTTTTTTTTTCTTCTTTTTTTACTTTTATTCTTTTTATTGATTTAAGAAAAAAGAAAATTTTTTATTCTTTTTATTGTATTAATTCAATTTTAAAAAAATATTTTTGAAAATGTAGCGAAGAGATCTAACGAGAGCTGTCATAGAGTTGATCAAAGAAATTGTCACAACTGTGGAATGCTCGACTAAAACCTTGTTCTCTTATATTGCTTTAATTATTGAAGAACTTAGATTGAATGGCCGGAATGATTCTTATAATATCGCTTACGTCGATTGGTTAATAAGTCTTTTAGCGGATTTAACAGGTAGGAATTTAGATATTATTATGCATTTAAATCCTGAATACAGAAAGGCTGAAATTAATTTAAAACAATTTGCAGGGAAACCACTGTGGAATGTAAATGATAAAGCTGAATTTTATGAAACAGTTATAACTAGGACAATGGATGTAATGGTCGCTCTATATTGCAGCAAAGATTCTCAAAATTCATTTTTGGGAATTAATACTATAAGAAATTGTCTTTATATATTTAATCATATCTTGAATATTATGCACTTAACAACCAAGGTAAAAATTAATTTTCTCCTTTAAGGTGGTTAAATGAATATTTAATAATTTTAGAATAAAAAAATATAAAAGTGATTATTTTACATAAATACGCAAAGGTTTATAATTATTTTATTAATCAGGGTTGGGAACAATTATGGTATCATGCTTTGTCACAAGTTACTGGGCATAAAGAAGAGGTAAATTATAGCTGGTTATTATCTTTATGGTATGTTAGGGATCCGATAATCAGAGCCCTAACTATTCAACTTCTAACTGGATTTTGTTTAACTTGCCGAGCTTGCGAGCTTCTTATTGAACAATTACATATTAAATTTGAGTATGTTTGGAATGAAGGATTCAAATTCTTTCTTGATGATGACGAATGCAGTCTTGTAAGAGAAAAAGCAGGATTATTGTTATCAAATCTTACATCTCATGGTTCCGTGAAAACAGCTTCTGGTATGTATATTAGAAATAAATTAAAGTTTCTTACAAAAATAATAATATTATTACTATTACACAGTTCCTGTTCATAAGCTTAACATATTACTTTTGAATTATTCAAGAAGAAAATTAAGAATGTTTCCTTGCTAGATTATTTTTTAATTGGTCACAAGAATATTTTTAAAATTACATGTTACGGATACAAGTTGTTTAAAATTAAAGACATATTGTTAACTCTTATTTAATTAGTTAATTAAAAAAGCTATAAACATCAGAAAATCTTGTTTTTAATGGAAGTACAACTTAATTATTTAAATTTAATATATTTTATTGATTATGATTTCCCACAATAATAATAATAATAATAATAATAGTACTAGTAATATTAAATGTTTACCAAACAAATTTTTAAAAACGTGGAGAAGGTTTTTTTTAAAAATGTTATACATGTGGTGAGTGAAAGAATCAATTAAGAAAAAGTTAAAAATCAAAAAGTTCAAGCTCAAAAAATTTTTATAAAGGATAAATTTAATAAGAAGATAAATTCACAAAACCATAACTGAATCGAAAAGAGATTTAAAAAAAAAACATAATAAAAGCCTATATTCCCAATGTATCGAGAATTGCTCAATAAGAGAATTTCGTAATTTGTCTAAAATTTCTTAGGGTAAATGTCGATGCTCTATCCATACGGCAAAGAAAACTCATTAGGCGAAACGTAAAATTATAAAATTTATGGCTGTCATGCAGATAATGGATCAAAATCAGGGAAAGGAAATAATATGATAGCCGAAAATCAGTAACGAAGAGCACTCAGATAAATAAAAATGATAAAATTTATTTCTACAAAAGTCAGTCATAAAAGACACTAAAAGAACCTAAAAAAATTTTAAAAAATGGAAAAGATAAGTTAAAAATTTAAAAAAGCCTAAAATGAACATGCAAAAAGATTGGAAGATATCAAATAACTAGTAATAAAACTAACTTAAAAAATCAAAGAATTTAGAAAAAATAAAGGAAAACGATAATTAGAAAATAAAAGATCTTAAAAAAAGAATAAATACACATAAATCAGTGAAGAGGAAAAGCTTCAAAATTAAAATACGTAATGCCCTAAAAGTCAAAGGTGAACATTTTAAAAATACCATGAAAATAATAAGTAAAAATATTTTACATCTAAAAAAATCGACAGCAAAATAAGTTGAGTAATTAAGTAATAATTTTTTATAAATTGCTCCTTGAAATAAAAATCTTTTTTTCAATTAATCGACATTTTGATAATAAATAAAAAAGAATAATAAAGGAAATATTACAAGAGAAAAAGAAAAATAATTACAAGAGTAGTATAATGTAGTAGAGGAAAAAAAAGGATTTAAATCAACAAATATCGAAGCTTTTTATAAAAACCTTCATCCAAAACAAAGCATGTAGGAATAAAAAAATTCCACTATATACCGTTCAATTTTATGGATATTAACAAAAGCAATTAATTCTTTGTAGTACGAAAAGAAACAAAATTGTTAAAATATATAATAAAAAGACTGAATAAGAGCCTGGTAGCGTGAGATTGCGCTCTCGCTCACACTTCAAGACTCATGGTTTCATATCTCATTTGGGGTGATTTCGTTTCAGCCTATTTTCCAGGGCTTGATCTTACCTTTAAAGACTTTCCATCACTCTTAATTCAACATCCATTAAAAAATTCTCTTAAAGGCTCAAAATTTTGATGGTATTGCCAATTAGCGCGAAAGAGAGCTGACCTCAAACCAGCGAAATGTTTCAACAAAACGGACAAGCACAACTGAAAATTTGAAATAACATGATCTATACTTGACCAAAACAAAAGAAGAAAAAAAGACTGAGAAAGAATTAATTTTAGATAAAAGGAGAAAAAAAAAATTATTATATTCAAACTAAATTACACTGCTAATCCTGTCAGTCATGGAACCACGAAGATAGGACAAACTTCGAAACATTCTTAATAAATTTAAATAACTATGACAAATCAATTCAGAATTAAGTAAAAACAATAATGATAGAAACATGAAGAAAATTATGATAATGAATAAAAGAGAGAAAACTTTTTACTAAAAACGAAAGTTAAAAATTTAGAATTCACTTCCCAGGCATAAAGATACTAAAAAAGAATGTTAAACTATTAACTTAATGAACTATAAGAATTGAAAATGTTGAAAATCGAAAAATTAAAAGGGAAGAATTTAATTTTAATTTCCATTAAACTTTGAAAACAAAAATGAAAAAGCAGGGAAAAGTAAAGGAATTGGAGAGAAAGAGAAAAACAATTTTTGAATGGAAAAGGCAAGAAGAAAATGGAAAATGTATAAAAATAAAAAATGAAGTCAAAATATTGAGCAGCAAACAGACAATAAAATTTAATCAGAGAGAAAAGAATAATAAAAAAGTAAAATAAGAATTCCCCAACAAATTGCTTTAAACTTTTCAAATATATTCGAAAACAGAATATTCCAACTTGTAACTGCTAAATCACAAAGAAATAACACATAATAAATAACGACGAGGATATCAAAAAAAGGAAGTCACAAATATCTGAGTAAGAATGTTTTGTACTTTCCGTACACTGAACTTGAAAATTGAGCATGTTATTGGCTTCTCCATGTGCTATGAAGTATGTTTCGATACTCCTATAATGTTATATTAGTAAAAATATTGTAGTAAAATAGATTTAGTAAGTATTAATCAGATTCAATGAATATTTAAAAATTGGGGGAAAAAAATTAAAATATATCACAGCTATAACGAAATATGACATAAAAAAGATTGTGTCAAAAATGAACCTTTATCACCAATACTTTTTTGTTACAAAATCAAAGATTTGTCAAAGCTATAAACATAAACTTATATTTTTGCATGTAAATGATACAATGATAGGATCCCATTTTAACCTAAATGGATTCAAAATCCCATAGGATCAAATCTTTTGTAAAACTTCTAAAAAGAAAGAGAACGATTTTAAAAATGTTTAAATTTATTGTAAATGGAATGGTATTATCAAAGTAAAATAAAACAAATAATCACTGCGATAAAATAAAGTAACTTTATACCACTAAAACTTTATACTATACTTACTAAAGTACTGCGATAAAGTATCATAAACCGAAGACTTTATAAATAAAGGAACTCGGAATATTACACACTTTTATTAATTAAAAATAAAATCAAAGGAAAGACAAAAATACCGTAATCCTAATAATGTAATCGAAGTACAATGTGAATGACGTAGAATTAAAAAATATTGAAACTGAAATCTCTGACACTTAAACAATTAAATAAAATCCATATGACAATGAAATATATGAGTATTATTGCAAAAAAATGTAACATTGATTAACAATAACAATAATATTATAGAAGTTAAAAAATATGAAAAAAAATTATGTCTAAGGCTTAAGTAGAGATTAATATGCATTAAAGTTAGAAGCATATACTTTTATCTCAGGAATAGCGGGAAGAAAATTTAAAAATAATAATATTAATAATAATCATTATTAATAAAATATATTAAAAATATTAATTTAATAATATAATAAATTAATAGTAATAATTAATAAATTAATAAAATAATAAAAATAAAAATTATTATTAATTATAATATTAATAATTATAAACATATATTAATATAATTATAACATAGTTATTATTAAATAAAATTATCTTTAATTCTTTATTTTTATTTTCAGAATTCCTTAAACATTTAACGGAGATACATTTTTATGAGAAATTAGTACATCTTTTTGAGAGTTTACATTTAGAACCAACCCTAAATATAGTGAAAGACACAAGTGTTCTAAATCAATACTGCGAATATTCTTCGGGTACTATTTTATATAATAATATTGAATAATAAGTAAAACTATTTAATATTGAATTTTAAATAAAACAATCATATTTTGCTGGAATCAGAGCTGAACTATTCTTAATTTCAACAGGTAATTCCCAAGTTTTAACTTTGAGTTCACCATCCTTAATCAGTGCCGCAAACATTTTACTATTGAACATCATGTTTTTGGATCCTTCTAAGGTATCTGCAACGGTTTTTAAAACTGGAATTTTAGAGACTGTTATCAGGTAAATAAATTTTCATAAATTCAAGTAATTTATAAATCTTTTTCAAATTTTATATCATTTATTATTTTGCTGTCATTTTGTCTTTCGTGTTTTTCGAAATAATTACTATTTACATACATAGTATTTTCAGTCATGCACCAGAGATCTGTGAAAAATATAAAGATGAAGAATATGTTGTGGAAATAATAAAGATGTATACTACAATGTGTACTCTGCTTGCAAAATGTGTCAAAAGCAATTCTGATGCTCTAATTTTTACTCAGCAGTCTGAGCGGTTTATTGCCTCTCTTTATTGTATGTTAAATTTTGAATTGTTCAGTAAGTAGGACAAAATGACTGTATTATAATTAGTATATATTTCATGAATATCATAATTTTAAGAATTGTTAATTTCATTGATTCACAGGAATGGAAACACAGTATCAGATTATCAATTCGTTCTCCGATCGAAACATTATAATCAAATCGTTCTCAGACCGATTCTAATTATAATGTTTACATTTAATAAATTTCAAAAGTTCCTTGTAAAATATTATATTTATTTTATTTTTAGATTCAATTTTATTCCTATGTGTATTATAATAAGAATTATTTTTATTCCATTTCATAATATAAATTATTTTGAATAATAATTACATTAACGCATTCCATTTCAGATAAGAAATCAAAAAAAACTACAGATCATAGAAATAAATTATGGTGTGAAATTTTAAATCTCCTATCGGTTTTATTAACTGAACCTGAAGTAATTATTGATGAAGGATTTATTCAAAATGAAGGTTTTAAGGCATTGAATCAAGCAATAACAGAAAACGGAATCGATTATTTCATTTCATCATTGTATTTAGCTATTACTTCTGATTCTTGTGATCTAAGACTTGGGTGTATCTATTTCCTTAATAATTTATTTGTTCATGAAGCGAGAAAATCATCGAATATCAGCGTTTTAGATATAATCGATAGAAATATATTCCCTGAGTCGGCTACACTGGCGGTACAGTTTTCTTGGAATGGTTATTCCGTTTCTAAAAAGTGTGATTTAAATTTTGGAAAGAGGATTTGTGATAGTCTCTTACAGATTTACAGCGTGTGCAATCATATCGAAAATTTGCAATTTAAAAAGTTAGTGCCTATTGCATTAGGAAGTTTTCTCGCCGTAAGCGAAAATGCTCAGAATTTTTGCATGGAATTGGGTCTTGCGAAAGACATTATTGCTGGCCTTAAAACAATATTCATTAAATTAAGTTTGGAAAATGTTGAAAGTCTGAAAAAAATATCGGATAAAAAAAGGGTACATATTATTAATTGTATTTAAAGTCAATTTTTTTTTTCACATCATACACCTTCATCCGGTATTAATATAAAAATATGAGGACGTAAGGATAAAATAGATGAAATTAATTTTAAAATCTTGTTTGATTATAATCTTTAAAAACTTCAAATTTATTTTTGAATTTCACCAAAAACTACTATTTGATCGAAAGTAGTAATAATAAAAATAGAATAGTAAATTATGTTAGAAAAAAGAACTATAGATTATCAATAATATTTATCTAAAACTAAAAAAGCTATTCAACTTTGAAACAATATCAGTAAATTATTAATATATATTAATATAATTATATATTAATAAATGTTTTCAGATTGATCCTATTTTAAGTGAAATAGAAATATCTTACAAATTAATGAACAATTTATTCTCCGAGAACCAAAAAATAAAATGTTACTTCGCTGATCTAGGATTGTCAAGCTTGGTTCATAAATTATGGTATTGGTGTTTAGCTAAAGATTCATTATTGTACGCCACTTTGAAAATGTTGTGCACTTTTACGTTAAATTCTAAATCAGGTAGTTTAGAATCAAATCAAGACACCATTGCGTCTATGTAATCTTGTGCTACATTTCAAATTAATTGTTAAGTATATATAAATTGTTTATGTTTATTCATTTCAGCAAGCCGTACTTTAGCTATGAGCAAATCATGGACCAGCGTCGCCTTGAAAAAATCGTCTAATTCAACTACCCTTTTGAATTGTGTGATTGAACTCATCGAAAAAGAGATAGACATTATTGGAAAAACTCAAGAACTTCAAACTCTTCGTCTCCTATTTCAGTTATTGGAAAATTGCTGCTCAATCTCAGAATGTCGATGTGCAATATCAAAGAGTTCACTCCTTCGGTCATTTAAGAATGTAAATTCAGGTGCTATATGGAAGAAACGAATTCAGAATGAAGATTTAACTGAACTCTGGTTTAATTTTTTTATGGTTTTTACTGCACATCAAGAGGGGCTATTAACATTGATCAAGGTATAATTAAAAGTGTTCAAATATTTGCTATAACATTATTAGAAGGACAATATTTTAAAGAAAATTTTATTTCATAAATGATTTCTAGGATGAAGATGTGTTGGACGAAGTAATTTGTGCAGCTTCAATAAAAAGCAGTAGAAAATACAAAGCATTAAAAATTCTAAGAAACCTTTGTTTTCATCAATTAAGTAGAATCCAATTGCTCAGTCATTATCCATTTTTATCAGTTATTTTACAAGTATTGAAAACAAGTGATATGAAAGAAATCGATTTGGTTCTTCAATCAATTTGGGCATTGACGTGTAACTTTCAAAAAGGGAAATCAATTATCAGAAATGCTGGTATAGAAGAATTAATCGAAGAAACTAAAAAAAAATTGCAATTAAATCATTCTTGTGGCTCTTTAGTTTTAGCGGATATTGTTTTGCGGACTTTAAAAAATAAATAATGAATAATGATTAATGTTTTACTTACAGAATTACTATAAAGCAATGAAAATGTAAAATGTTTGATTAAAATTTTAAATTTTTTACAGAGCATAAAATTATTTATAATTATTTAAAATTAATGTTTTCTAGCTTATAAAATCATATCGAATAAAGACGATTAGACTCTCGTTAGTGTAATTAAAATTTTAAATATAGTATATTATAATATATTTAATTGCTCTTCCCCATTCGACTTGTTTTATAAAACTATTTCCGAACTTAATTCAAAAGAAAATAAATATCATTTTGATCAAATTTATTTAATGCACGTACTAAGAAATCTGCTTTATCCATTTCTTCATTGATTATTCATCAATTGTGGATTCTATGTTACGGATAATTAATTCGAATTGAATCGACATGCAAATGCCACAACATTCGGGGGAAATTGAGAACCTGAGAGAAAACCATCAGTTTCGTAACAATTTCTATGGAAAATGCTTAGAATGAATTTCACGAAAAAGATTAGAATTCACTTTTTCACAGCGATAATTCCACTGTTCCTTACATGTTTAGTTATGGGAAAGTGAGTATAATACTCTAATATTGTGATTTACAAGAGAGATTGACACAATAAAAAAATTGATGCTTAATCAGAGTAGAAAAAATAAGGTTTTAATTAGAATAATAAAATGAATTTATTTCTAATTAGAAAATATATATATATATCATATTTAATTGTAGATTATTTTTCGATCATTTATATATCATCGTTTGATGGTTTTTATCTACAAAAGCAAATATCGTGGAGTTTTTTACAGCCTTTAAAAAGGTAAAATCTTAATTTAAAGTATGAATGGGGGAGCAGCGACATTCATTAAAAAGTAATAAATTTCTTTGGTGAAAAATATAATTCAATATGTTGCGTGAAAGGAAAAAAAAATATTGTCCTTCAAAATACATGTTTTTTTATTAACATAGACTTCAGAAGTAAAAAAAATTCAATTTATTTATCTTTGAATAATTTACTGCTTTTTTATATTTTAACTATTTTTTTTAAATTTTTCTGTCTGGCTATTTTTCCTAAAAATGAATTCCACTAAATCAGAGCTTTATTATATCTAACATCAATAGTTATTCGCCAATGTAATTTAGAATATTTAGGAGAAATTATTGACGAATATGAAAGGATCAATGTATGTCAATTATCAATCCACTGACTTACTTGATAAATGACGACCAGCAATATCTCAGAAAAAACTCATTGATACAAGATGAAGACTTTCTTTTTGTTGAAAGATTCTTAATTTTATTTTGTACCAGGATCGAAGACATTCTCAGTAAAGAGGAAGAATTTCAGTTGAATCCAGAATTAGAGCCTTTGGTCACGGACATCATTCTCAGGACTTCCGACTTGAATTGCCTAGCCGTAATTTGCGACGAGACAAATCAGCATGTTTTCGGAAATTACTTCTTCGATAAAATGAAAGGCATTCCTTTCTTCAAGGTATTTGTTGCGGAAAACGAAGATCTGTCATCGCCGAATTACGCTACACTCGCGACCGTCAGGGAAATAAAAAAACACGGATGTCGGACATACGTCATACTTATGGCTAACGGGGATCAAGTGGGAAAATTTCTTAGATTTGGCGACAAGTTAGTGATTTGCTTATTCACAATGATGAAAGTTCGGTTGTTGATTTATCTTTTGCCTTCAGTGTAATTGCAAATCTTACAGAAAAAGGGATTTGAAGATTTAAGTTAATTTGAAAATAATTGAATCATATTTTACTTGAAAATTTCTCTTAACTAACTTTCAATTTTTAAAAATACTCTTCTAATATGCCGTCTTTCATCTCAAATGTCTCTCATTTTTAGGTAAATAAGGAACTTTTAGAGTAGCTACAAAAAAAATTTGAGAGCCTTAAATAAAGTTGAATTCATCGTGATGATTGAAATTTTTTTTTCATATTTTAATACGAAATACAAACCTTTATAACATTAAGAATTTAAATTTTTTTCTTAGAAGTAAAATTAAATTTAAAATAAAATGTTTAAAAAAGCGATTTTCTTGGGATTGTGTCTTTAAGAGATAGACTCTATGTTAGAGGAGTGATTTCGGTTAATATTTGTGAATTCACTAATTTTGTATAATTTTATTATGTAGTAAAATAATATTTTATTTTTAACAAATATGTAATGTTTTAATCTGCAGCTTTCTACATAATCAAGAGTAGTGTCATAATTTTGAATTTCTGACAAATCAAATTTTTTTTTTAATATCAAATATTACAAAAATTACAGAAATCGCGAAATAGATGAAAGTGCAAATTTCATTTTGTTCTTTGACAATCGGTTACTCTATCCCGAGCTTCACTATCTGTGGAAGAAGCTGGTAAACGTTGTTTTTATTCGGAGATTTGCCTCACGGTTAGGGACCGTTCCATGGTAAGTCTTGAAAACTAAATTTCACTTTGAAACGAAAACAGAAAAAAGTCTTCTGCTATTGAACAGTTTAAACGAGGGGAAAAATTTTTTAGGTACGAACTTTCGACGGTTCCTTTTCCGGCTCCGATACGAGAAATTCTCATTCCCAGACGTTTGGACACATGGCGGAAAGGCACTTTTTACTCTAATTTCGAACTTTTTAGAGATAAAACACTGGACTTGAAGCGACAAATATTAAAAGTGATCACTTTTCAACAAGTCCCGGCTGCTTTTAAGATGCCGGCTCCCGCTATTTCTAAAGAAATCACCCTGGAAGGGTCGCAACCTATTGGCTACGGCGGTCTGGAAATTGAGGTAAAAATTCTTCTTAAATCACTCGATAAAAAAAAGTAAAGAAACTTATTCGGATTTTTATTTTTGTAAAAATCTAAAACACTGACACTGTCAATAATCTTTTGTTTCCCAAGTAATCCACGGCAAGTTAATTGAAAATATTAAATTTATTTGTTCAGAAGGCTGGATGGTCGGCTTTTTGCACCACTGGTTTGATTGATGATGAAACTGTTAAATTTTATTTATATGTTGATTATGTGTTAGATAGTTCTTTCAGAACTTCAATATAATATTTTTTTATTATATGTAAAGGGAGATCTCTTACTCGGATTCTCTGTAGATTAAAAATAACCATGAGATTAATTAGAAAATTTTACGCGTTAAAAACAGTTTTCTCAATTTTAAGACAAATAAATTCTAATTCAAATATGATTATTCTTCGTTATGATTTTTGAGTTTCGATTCTTGCCTTTGAAAGATTAATTTAATATTGGAATAACAAGGTATCTAATATCGGTTTTCCATCTAACTTTACCGTTCATTTATTAAATTTATTCTCATTTCTAAAATAATTGAATAAATGCAGAATTAAGTTTTACATTAAATTGACACAATATATATCTCGTCGTATAAAATCTTATATGAAATAAATATATACAATACAAATGAAGATTTTATAATTTGGAAAGTATTAACAAAAAAATGAGAAAAAATTAATGAAATTTGGTTTTTGAAAGCTAATTTATTGTAATGTATAAAATATATATTTTTAAACTCATAACATACATTAAGATAAAATTTGTGCATATCTGTAAAAATATAAAGTTTAATATAAAAGAGAAAAGTTCATGCTGTTTGACTAAATTTTAGAACTTAAAACGTATTTTTATTATAAAACTTATTAAAACTGTAGCAGATATTTAAATAAGACAATATAATTAAGTATAGAAATATATAAAATATCTGTTTGACGTTAATAAATACTAGATTTTATTTTAAATTACATAGTAAACAATTAAATTAATTTCAGATTCTGGATACGCTTTCGATGATCATGAATTTTGAAACTGAAGTTTATGATGTATCTATCGAAGAAAAATGGGGAATCGAAAAAATCAACGGCTCATTTTCCGGACTAATTGGGGAAATTGTTAGCGGACGTGCCGATATCGCCCTGGGAAACCTTTACTACACTCCTTACCATTTGAATTTAATGGATCTCACCATTCCATATAGCACGCAGTGTTTGACATTCTTGACCCCCGAGTCCCTCACCGATAATTCCTGGCAGACACTGTTGTTGCCTTTCAGGTGAGTTCTGTGTTCGAAAACATGAAATGATACGGAAGAATAATATTTTAAAACAAGTCTTTCTTTAGGGCTTATTTATGGGCCGGAATTTTTATATCGTTTGCCTCGGGAGTTCTGGTCTTTTTGGCTTTTGCTAAATTTCACCGTTTCATAAGTATGGATGATTCAGTTATTAATATCCTAAACGAGCGTTCGAATATGCGAAACAATTTCAAAAAATTGAAGAACGAAGAAGTAGAGGGTTTGTACCAATTCGAACATATTACGAACAGTATGCTTTACACGTACAGTATGTTGCTGTCAGTGTCATTACCCAAATTACCATCGGGATGGTCATTAAGAATATTTACTGGATGGTGGTGGATTTACTGCATATTGGTGGTGGTTGCATACAGAGCAAGTATGACATCCATTCTTGCGAATCCGGCGCCAAGGTAAGTACAACGAACTTTTTTAAAATAATTATCATAAATTCAAAATAATTTTTTTACAATAATCTAATAATATTTCATTTTTGTAATAATATCGATACTCTATTTAATTCTTCAATATAAGGTTAACGTTGAGTGAAACTGTCGATTAACGAATTGGGAATATCGCGGTTTGACACAAGTTGAAAATCATAGCGAAAAAAAAGAGAAATCAATAATTGAATGCGAAAAATCTTAAATTCAATTTCTTTGCCAATACCGTCGTTATCTACCTCTGGTGAGAGCATAGGAATCAGCTTATGGTTGTAATGAGTTTCAAAGTCAACAGATTTTTTTCAAATTCTTGTATTGATTACTAAATTTGACAAAATAAATTTCATTACAGATATTTTAACAATTGATTTTAATCTTGTTGCAATTCCACTTAGGGTAACTATAGATACTTTAGATCAACTGGCAGAGAGTGGCATAGCAATCGGAGGTTGGGGTGAGGAAATAAAAAAATTTTTTCAGACATCTTTAGATGTAGCCGGAAAGAAAATAGGTAGTAAATTTGAAGTCATTTATGACACGAACGAAGCCATAGAAAGAGTAGCAAAGGGAGAATTTGCTTATTATGAGAACATCCACTTTCTGAGACATAGTATTGTCCACAGACAAATTGTCGCCATGGGTAAATGAAGCAAATGTTATATTTTGCAAAGATATGCGAATTTTTGTAAAAAAAAAAGTTTTAAAATATAATTATTTTCAGGTGACAGAATCAAAAATTTTGAACATAATGTAGAAAATCCGGAAAATATAACAGAAGCTCAAGTCGAACGAAACCTTCACATTATGAAAGATTGCGTCATTAACATGCCAATATCCCTGGGTTTGCAAAAAAATTCGCCGTTGAAGCCCCGAGTTGATAGATTCTTGAGAATGATAATCGAAGCTGGACTTGTAAAAAAATGGCTAAATGATGCAATGGCTGAAGTACTGACGGTCGATTCCGAAAATGACATCGAGCCAATTAAGGCAGTTATGAATTTAAAAAAATTACTTGGTGCATTTGTGGCTTTAGGCATTGGCTATGGCCTAAGTATAATAATTCTTCTTGGAGAAATTATCAATTGGAAGGTGAATGTTGTCAGAAATCCATTTTATGATAAATATTCGAATTCAATAGTTAATTTAAAAAAAAACAAAATATAAATTATTTATGTATCACAAAATGAATTAATAAGTTTTTAGGCTATAATTTTTTCATTTCTTAAAACTATTACAAAATATTGTGATAATATATTAAAAAAAATCAGCGCCTGTGACCATCTGTTTCCATTTTTTTTTTAAATAAAAATTTTTATTTTAAATAATACATATATTTTTTTAGGCATTTTGCAGTTCCTTACTTCATATAAATAGAATAGTTAGAATTGTAAATAAAATATTATGTTTAAATTTACTATGGAAAAGAGTGAAAAATTTTGACACACCATTTTATTATACATTTATATTTTGGTCAGTCTTTTTGAATAAAATTGTTTCTAGCTTTGATTTGTGAATATCGGCCTTTAGCTCAACTGTAATTTTTTAATTTCCTTCAGGACTTCCATTGCATCCTAAAAAATAAATAAAAAAAATAAAATATAGATGTAGAATAATTTGATGTTTTGCTGGTTGTTAAAATTTAGAAACTGTCTCTTTCAAAATATGTACAAATATTATAAAATTAATTAACATTTTCAATTTTATATTAGCTTATTGTGTTTTGGATTCATGCAAATATTATGTTAAATATAATGATTCTTTTACAAAACATGGAAGGTGCTTTTATTTCAAAAGCAAACTTTTAGTCCGTGAAAAAAGAATTGTGAACTCAACAGAAGGAAAATTATATTATTTCCAATTTCAGTTCTGTAATAAATGATTTTAAAACATGTAAACAATGTTAAAGGAAAACAATATCAATTTAAATTAAGACAGTAGAATCACATTAATTGCTAAAAAGTACTGAATTTACTAAAATCATGGTCCTTCAAAATTCATATTACTATATGCCATTTTACCTGCTGAACAGAAACACATGAATCATTTAATAATGTATTAAGATCAATATATAACTTAGAAGATAAAACTGACTGTAAAAATGACGGCTTTGATAACCCTAGATGTTTAATTAAAAGGCAAGTTCTAGACCTGATGATTTGACTTGGATGAGTTAAGAGCTTGCTCAAATCAGCAAAATTGCCTTCTGAAAAAAACAATCATTTAAATTAATAAAAAATTTTTCAAATAAAATGCTCAATTATAAAAATTAATAATATTTACATTGCTGATCTTTAAAAAATTTTTTTATTCATAACAAATAATCACAAATTATTTGTTATTAATAAATATGAAAGTTACAAAAATCTACTGCTATTAAATATATTTTGAGCATAATTTGATTTTCATTTGAAAGCAAAATTATGTTAGCTACCAGATTTAGAAATTCCAAGTAAAATTTGCTGAACTAAGTCAACATTTTCAGGCAGTTCTAGCAAAATAAGATTCAGAATTGCAAGAATGTCAGTGACTATTCTCATTTTTCTACCCCCAAGCAACAATAATTGTTGAATCAAAGGCACAGCATTCAGGATGGCTGCAGCATCACAAAACTGAATAAGAAAATCATTTCCTGAGTGTACCTAAAATGCAGGGAAAATATTAATTAAAAAAAAAAAATATAATCAAGATAAAATTTGAATTTACAGCATTAAAACAAAACCTTGTGTTTGAGTTTTTGTTTATTTTAATATTTCTACATAAATATATATCTTTATAATAAATCTGAAAAAGTAAGGACTAAAATTGAGATAACTGCTTACCAAGTGACAAATAAGCAAATAAATATATTCCAAGGCCTGTAGTTCATCAGCACTTAATTCAGATATTGGAGCAAAAGCTTCATTTTCTAATGATAGACTCTGATGAGAAGAATGGATATCATAACCTTTGTTTTTGGCAATAATTTTTGATGCATAAACAAGGTTTGGAATTACTTTAATTTCTAAATAAACCTGAAATTTATACATTTAGTTTTTGCTATATTATTACTGATATACATATGAAATCAAATATTTTGTTATACATTTATCTCTTATTTAATTCCATAAATCTTTCAAAGTGATAATAAAGTAGTTAATTAATACACACTTGTTTAATATTTTCAATGTCCTTTTCAGTTGGTCCGTCTACAACAAAAGGTAATGACAACATATTTGCAACTTTTTCCAAAACTCTGCATGAAGCATTGGAGTTTCTTAATGGGGCAACTACCACAGAAATTAAATTATGGTTTCTTAAGCAATCTAATTGTCCCAACATTAATTCCTATTAAAAAAATATGTAATGATAACAATATAAATAATATGATGTGATAATAAAAAATGTAATAATATAAAATAATATAATTAAATAATAATTTTAAATGTCATATTTTCAGTTAAATAAGATACTAAATGTAATATTATGTGCTTTGATGTAAATGACGCTAATACGGTTATACAGAAGAAATTAGTCTGTCTGGAATAAGTTTTGATCTTTTCAACACTGGACAAAAAAAATTGCAAAATAATTTCAACTAAAAAATTCGTCTTAGATACTGTTCTTACTTCCATATTTCGGAGAAGGAAGACTTGCCATTCATCATTTTCTATGGGACAGATACTGGCAGCAGAATTCCAGCTATGTAATGTAAATACATCTTCATTTCCATCACATTTCCCGTTCGCTTCAAAAGAATTATTTTTGATCGCTCCTCCAGCCACGCTTCTAGCAATTGACCTCACATTGCCAGCAACAGATTCCAAATTCGTTTCTTCCTTTTCACAGAGATGTTTTCCCTCAAGCCCCGTAGGAAGGCTTGAGTAAATTTTTTTTCCAATATTCAAATCGAAACTCATTTTAAAGCGACCATTGCAGTCCGAACGATCGGTAAACAAAACAGGAAATACTAACATGGATGAGTTTGTTAGAGCACCAAACTGAAAATCTTGATGCTGGCAGTTCGAATCTAGTTTTGTACCAATTTGATAAGAAATTTTTTTTTCAATAGTGAAAACATTGTTTTTTCAAAATATCCATGCAGAGCTTACAATATAGTCGCTTAAGGGCGGAATAATATCGATTATCGAACAGTTCTTTCCGTACAGGCTGAAAATGGGCTGATATTGTGATTGCCAGATAGTAGAACGCAAAAAGAAGAAAGCAAGAAATCACATAAATCATATTAAATTGTTTAGTTAAACAGATAACTTTGCTCGGCTACTTGATATTTATCATCATGAAGATTTATCTCGCAATATCCCACCGCTGTAACGGTGCAATATAATTATCATCGATCATTTTTTACTTCAAAACGCGCAATATTCTTAAGATCCTTGAATGGAATAATTACATTTTTAGTATTTTGTTATCAGAAAAAATTAAAATTTATATAGCACCTAAGTTTGAATATTAAATATAAAACCAGAATAGATATTATTATTTTCCCGGAAAAGATATTTTTAAAACTTACATCCTAAATTTTATTCGCGTTCCCTTTAATTTGGTATTACTCATAAGCACAATTTTGAAAAAAGCAGCTTTTCTTCGAATAATTCCTTTCACGTCAACTCGTTGAAGTCAGGAAAAACATCTTGAAAGGGAAATCAAGAGTTTCAAAGCTCTTTGGTCAAGCGTTGAGAACTATCGAGTAAGAATCTTGCATACCTTCTATTCATGTCTGCAAGAGAATTGCGGATTGCATTCGTAAAACGTGGCAATGCTTATTCTTTTGCAAAAGCAGTGATTCTGATTCACGTTCAGAATGCCAACTTTAGGCGTATGATATCTTCATTTATTTGCTCGCACGATGCAAAATCATGGTGAGGGGCATCTTACGCCAAATGAGAGGACCATTCGAAGCATTGTCTCTTCGACGTGAGTTTGATAAAGGAAACAGAACGAAATCTGCACTTTTCGGAAGCCACGGAACTTGCATGACGGTCTGAAGAGCGCAGCAAAAGTCGGGGAAGAACGGCAGTTGCATTAATCTTGATATTCGTAATATTTTTAACTTCCTTCAACGATCGATAATATTCCAAATTATGGACTACATATTTCTCAAATAACTAAAGCTTTTTTTGAACGGTTATCTGCGTCGAAGATACACAATATACGTGGCACGAAGTAAGCGGGTAAGGGACGTGTGGATTCCTTCGAAAAATAGCAGAAGTAAAGCTCGTCGCCGTTGAATTCATAAACTATTTTTTAAGGAGGAGAAGAATCTTAATCATTAGGATTAGGATTAGATTATCATTCATTCAAGAATTATATTTGGCATCGCGGCGATGGCAAAAGTGCAAGCGGAATCTCACACCGAATTGTATTCGGTGTGAGCCTACCGAAAAGTGTCACTGTTGTAGCGATCATCATGATATGGCGCATTATTACGAATTATCCGCACGGATGAGCAACCTTTAAGACTGACGCCAAAATAGTGAAAATCGTGTTAGAGCGTAAGAAATTATGGTGCTCGTGATGCATCTTAAAGAACAACACAGAAGATTTCGAGAGAATCAAAAATGATTTTCCGGAAAATAGGAATGACAGATCTGCTAACAATTTCTCTTATGACGAGATGAAGACCTGGGAAACCGAGAACCTTCTTTCTCACATTCTCCTCCTGGGAGAGATCCCAGCTAATAGAGAAAGCATGAGGAGTTCGTCGTAAGCTCGTTTTCTGTTGCATGGGAATATGCATTTCTGGCAAATCTTATATCCCTCATAAAAAAGTTCATGGAGACACCAAGAAAATGTCAAAGGCTTTCATTTCTTTCACTTTTCTAACGCATATTTTTTTAGTTATTTCAACAGGACATTTCAATTATAAAAAGTTACATTTCTTAAGTAAACTTCAAAATCGTGAAAATTTAAATAATAATTTTGGATCTAAAAAGTGTATGCTTATGATATTCAATAAAACTTTTGATAGATGAAATTGTTAAGAAATAACAAAGTGTTAAGGACTACCGTTCAGTGGAAAAAATTCGAAATTTAAATAACAGAAGGTTCAGAAATAAGAATTAAACAAGCATTATAAAAAGTTGATTTTCTATAATAAAGTATATTCATTAAATTTTTTTATTTCCAAATTTTTATATTATATTTAAGCCTTTTGCGATCTTGAAAGCATGTCCGACACTTTAAAGTACTCATATAAAGCTTAGTTTTTTTTATAGTTAATGTGTTTCATTTCATCATATAAGTTTTGTTTGCATGTTATAAATGCTTTTATTCAAGATTTTAATATTGAATATCTTTAAAATTCCATGTCCCAATCACCGAAATCATCAGGTGGAATTTCTTTATCTTTAGGACATTCATCAAAATTAGAGAGGTCTGTCGGACCATTGACTTTCGGTATAAAAGGAGCTTTCATGTCAGTTTTTTGCAACGAAATCCAATCGAAATCTGAAAACCACCTGTAACATTTAAAAATTTAATGGTTATATTTAATATTTCTTAAAATATAATTTTTCGAAAAAATTTATCATAAAAAATAATTTGTTGAAACAATTTATTTAATGTATAATGATTGAAAATATTTCATTTAATTTGGAAATATTAGGTTTACCTATGACGCTTAATTCCTAAAATACCTTCCTTTTGGTACCCCAATCTTTCTGTTGGTTCAATTTTACAAAGTTTTTTTATAAGAAGTTCTGCTGATTTCGTTATGAATTTCGGAAATGGCACCGAATTAATGCCTTTCATAATTAAATTGTACGTTTTCATTTGATCCAAACCTCGAAATGGTGGCCTAGAAAAAGAGTATAATTTTTTATATTTACTTTTCTATTCTAAAACTTTTACAAATATTTTTGAATTATTTATATATGAAAATTGATTTCCTCTACTTACTTGCCAACTGATAATTCATATATAAAAACTCCAAGCGCCCAATAATCAACAGCACGATCATGTCCTTTGTTAAGAAAAATTTCCGGAGCCAGATATTCTGGAGTGCCAGCAAAAGTCCATGTCTTCTCTGTTGGATTAAGTTTTTTTGCAAAACCAAAATCAACCTAATTAAAATTGTAAGTAGACAGAATTTAATAGTGCCGATTTTCTCTAAAGAAATGTTAGATTCAAAATATTGATAATTTATTAATGAAGTCAATATTAGCATTTATATATAATATGTATTTCCATAAGAACAATTATATAATAAAAAATAAGTTAATCTGAATTCTTCATAAAATTTTAATGATAAAAATTCAAATATTTGTGACAAATTATATAAAATTTTTCCCCGATTTGTTTTTGTTTCATTATATCTGTCAATTTCTGAAGTTTAATGCCACCCCCATATTAAGATAATTTATTCGCTTAACATACTAATTTTACGTATCCTTTGGTATCGAAAAGAAGATTTTCTGGTTTTAGATCGCGGTAAACGATTCCTCGGTCGTGCAAATATTGAAACGCTTCAACAACACAAGCAGTAATAAATTTAGCACTTTTTTCATCAAAAAATCTTTTTTTCTGCAATAATGACCACACATCTCCGCCAAGACAAGCTTCCATAAGAAAATAGAGATATTTATTATCCTTATATGTATTGTGTAATCTAAAAATAAAAAACTATTAAATTTCATAGATTTCTCTTTTTATTTTTCATTGTATGATGTCTCAACAAATGAAAATAAAAAATTTCCAGATCTGACACAACGTAAAAAAACCAACATAAGTGAAACTTACTTTGCTATGAATGGACTCTGACAGCATAACATAGCTGTTTTTTCATTTAGTACGTGGTGTTGCTGTTGAAATTCCACGACATGACTTTTTTTTAATTTTTTTAGAGCAAATGTAAGCTGACGATTATTCTTATATTGAACTAATTCAACTCTTCCAAAACCTCCTATGCCGAGGGTACCCTTTATTTCGAGGTCTTTCAGTTTTATATATGAATATTCTAAAATTGAAATTTTTCAATAAAAAACCTACGGAAGTTGATATGTTAAGAATTTAATTTTTTTAGATACCAGAGAAATTATAAATTCTTTAACATCCGTAAAAAATATTTTTTGTTAATTAATAACCTGTTTTATTAACATATACTAAGCTACTATGAAACTCCAGAAATAAAATCTACCTCAAATTATTTTAAGTTTATTTTTAATTAAATTTATTTAAAGATTTATTTTAAAAATGTTTACATATTATTTTCTTAAAAATTGTAATTTACCGGAAGTTTTCTCCTTTACGTTCTTTAGTTTAGCATTCCTATTTTTTATTACTTCTTGCACTTCTTTCAAACCACCCAAAAACTCAATAAAAGGTTCTCGGTCTAAAGTGAGACATTCAACGTCAGTTTGTGCGATAACCGTTGCAGTTCTTTTTTCTTTCGCCATTAAAGCACCTTCGCCGAAAAAATCGCCTTTTCCCAATTTTCCAACAGTTTTTTCCGATTCATCTGTAAGAAATAATATATTTTTTTCCTAACACAAATATAAATTTGCATTATAACGGAAAATATTGAAAGAATTTAAGAGCTTTGGAGTAAAGATTAATGCTTCATGAAAAAAAATTAATACTTTCTGAATCAGAGATATCGAAATAAGAATAAACGTAAGATTCAGAATTACCTGGATATTTTACAATTACCGCGACGGTACCAGAAGTGATAATGTAAAATAAATTTCCCTCTTCTCCTTGTTTAATAATAGAAGTGCCTGATGGGAAGACACCCTGGAATTATTTAATTCTTTTATACCATAATATGGGAATCGGACTTTTTTACCGAATTATTTTAACTTATAAAATTTTTACCATGCCAGTCTATCATAAATAGATTAATTTTTATGTTTCAATCTCGCTAATATTGTATCTCAGTATGAAATAAGTTATATCATATTATTTTTTCATATTTTCAATTTTTTCATTGGTGTAAGCTTTAAATTAATATTAATAAATTATACGTAAAAATTCATAAATTGTATAAAATATCATATCCATAAACTATTTAATTACATCTATTTTTACTTAAAAGATAATGTAAAATTTTTCTCTTGAAATTATATTATCAAACAATTGACACACATCAACTTACAATTTTCAATAACTCTGTCATTTTTTTAAGAACATCCTCTTCTAAATTTTGTAATATTGGTACACTACGCAGATATTTGATGTACTCATCAATCCGTCTATTTATAACTCTTCTGACAATTTGATTGAAGTCTTTTCTATCGAGTACCCAAAGAGTACACCGAGTTATAGCTGGATAAAAAACAAAAATATGTAAAAAATATTTATTTATAAATACAATATATATGTTTATTATTATAATTTAAAATAAATGATAATAAAATGATGATAAATCTACAGTAAAAAAAACATATATTAATTATAATTATAATTTGAATTTTTGATATTGATTGCAATTTAGTGTTTCCTGTTAAACGTTAAAAAAATTAAGGTATATTGTGAATAAAAACGATTTTAAATAAATCGATAACGAATAAAAATAAACGAATGAACGGTGATAAAAACGAATAAAAACAATATTTTGGACTCACACTTTATTCTTCTATAAAACCTTATGTTAACTTACAGCATTTAGAAAAAACTGGTATTCCTAAATATTATAATATAATAATAATAATAATAATAATAATAATAATAATACAATGCATCCATTTTTTGGTGTAAATTTCAAGGTTTTACTACTTAAAAAGCAAAACAAATTAAATGTTCTCACAGACTTTTATCAAAAATTTTAATATCTTCTAGAGATTGTTTTTTTACTTCTGTTGTTTATTTCATTTAACAAAAAAAAAATACTCGTACTAAAAATTTAATGTTTGAAATGGCACTTAGACATAATTAAAATAACAGATTAATCGTAAAACAATTTTTTCAAGTTAAATTATTTCAAATTTATAATGATAATCTAATAAGTTATGCTTGATGCCGAAGACAAAAATGTTTTTTTCTCTTTGTCCAGCAGACAAAATCATTACCTTTTATTGAAGCATTTCTCTTTGTATTATACAGTAAAGCTAATTCACCGAAAATTCTCCCTGGCTCTAATGTAGCTATTTTAGCTTTTTCCTTATAAACCTCGATGGATCCACTCGCAAGAACGTATAAATGAAAACCTAAAAATATTTTTATTATCATTTAAAATTTTTAAAATTTATGAATAATTATTTTTAAATTTATGAACATTTAATAAGTATTATTAATTGTCTAACGCACCAATTTCCCCTTCTCTGATTACATAACTATTTTCTGGTTTTTCCTCCATGTACATGACATCTACAACAGCCTGCATTACCTCTTTATCTTTCATTCCTTCTCTCAGAAATTCATTATTCATAATCGCGGTTTTTATAAGTTCTTCACTTTTCTCATCTTTCTCATATTTGGGAAGTTTCACATCTTTGCAATCTGTGATTTGATTCTCATTACTGTAAGAACTGCAAACTCCTTCTTTCTTTTTATTTTGAAATCCGAAATTATCCGTTGATCCCGCCGAAACACCGACCCTTTTCTGATTTGAAATCCTCTGTGACTTCGATGGGAAAGATTTTTCATTTTTGATATGTACTATTGGAGCAGCAACAGATTCATCATTGAGGGATAAATCTTTGATATCGTGAGAAGACAAAGAAAAATCACAGTTTTGTTCTGCATTTAAATTATTTTGATTTTTATCTATTTCTTTAGATTCTAATGAAGATTCAGATTGCTCTTCTGCAATTGTTGTGCTTTCCGAACATTCAGGAGTTGGATTAACAAGTTCATAATTAATCAGACTCTGAAAAAGTGGATAATTAATATTATACAGATAAAATAATCGACTACGATTTAAAGAAATAAGGTATTAATAAGCTCTAAAGCTTATGATTTTTATAAAAATACAGAAAAAAATTTTTTTTTAAATCGCAATATATTTTACTTAAAAAAATTATTACTTATATTTTATTTCATTCCTTTAAATATCAAATCGGAAACCAAGCAGTCCAAAAGTGTGTAAATCAAATTTTTTTTATATTAATAATCTTTAAAATCAGTAACGATTTGAAGTCATATTTGTTTGATTGTTCTTAAGGGACTTACAAAGAACTTTATTATTATTATTATTATTATTGTTATCAAACGTTTTAAAAACCAACGTTAATCTTCATAAAGATTGCGAATTCATCATAAAGTTATCTTAAAATAAATAGAAAACAAGATGAATTTCTATAGGAATATTAATAAAGCATGATATAAAACATTACTATTATTATAGTGAAAAAATTATGATAGTGATGATCAAAGAAAATTAAAATACTTATTTGATTTTCTTTTACGACTTTAAGGTTCTTATAACGTGCAACTTAGAGTCATAATAAAATTTATGATAGAAATAAAAAGAGCTACTCAGTACATATTGTAAAATGAGAATCAAGTTTCTTACCCGATAAGATTGTTTCATATGTTTTACTGTGGCCAAACATCCATTCGAGTCATATAAATTTCCATTATATTGGCTTAGATCAAACTTTCCAGTTGAAACGAAAAAAGGAGGTACCCACGAGAACTTCATATTTAAAAGCTGCACGGGGAAATTGAAAAATGTAATTTGTTTATTCAAAATATTAATTATTTTATTTAAAAATAAATATTTAATTTTTTATTCAATTTATTTCAATTATTAAAATTTAAAATTTTTTATTCAAAATATTTATTAAATAAAAATTAGAAATCATAGATATAACCTGGACTTAAATGATTTTTTTCATTAATGTCTTTAAATTTTTGCCAATTTGTAATTATATTAATTTCTTCTTGAATCTCGAACTGAATAATTATTGGAATTTTTAATGATTCAAAGGAATTATTATTCACACAAGATAACATTAAATAAAATATTAAAATCATATCAGTCTTTTTGGTTTAACTTTGCAATTTTTTAATTTAATTTTTCAAAATGAGTTAAATTTAAGTTTTAGTTTAAGTTAAATGTTTAATTTTATGTTCTAAGTTTAAAAATTTTTTAATTTTTTTACGGCAATGCAACTTACATTTTTGCTTTTTAAATAAAATTAGTAAGAGTTAATATTACATTTATAAATTTATTTAAAATTCTTTTTTTGGAAAATGTCGCCTTAGATATAAACTTTAAAGAAAATCAATACAAGCTCAAAATTTAACATCATTTACTTCAAATGCGTTTTATTTAAAAAAAAAAAAGTTTGCTTCATGATGAGTATACGAAATAATTTTGTTGCAAGAGAAATGTATTCCTTAAATTAACGTGCGGTATATAAAATATCCCAAAATCCTAAAATTTTTAGAATGAGTCAATCATTAGGTCAATAAAGTTATTACCACATGAATGTTAATTTCTGTGAAGTACAGTGCAATAGTAATTTCAGCTCAGCTGTAAATTATTATTGAAAAAATATTCTGGTCTTATCAATTAAACACCTATTTGATCAATTAAATCTGATTAAAACATAAAACAGGCGGAATTAATAAAATATGGTGACAGTGATCTATTTACGAAATAATTTTACCTATCGCTAAAAAGGAAGTTATTGAGCTATTTAGTAATAAAGGAGGATGACCATGATGTGGGATTTTTCACGTCCCCTTTTGCTTCATTATTATAAACAACACAATCTTAATTCAAATCACTTTTATTTTAAAGTCCAAAAAGGAATACTGAAAAAGAAATATTTGTTTTATATTATAGAAATTAAGAGGCAATATGTGAGTCCTGACAAGGTTATGCATTTCGAAGATGAAGTCAACTTCACCAAGAGAAGAGGTATAAGGAAAATGGAAGAAATCGAAAAAAGATCTGAGATATAGAGATAACGGCAAAAAGAAAATTGAATATTTGGGATAAAAGATATCTAATAGGAATGTTATTTCTAATTTTATAAGCAAGCCATTTGGTATCTAACTTATTCTTCTCATGTTCCGATTTGCAAAATGTAAATATAATGCGAATAAGATACTATTTCACAGTATATATATATGATAAACCTATTTCAGTACCATAATTTAAAATTTTTCGGTATATACTTGGTAAATTAGATTTTGATTTCTTAGATTATCTTAAAATTTTAAGATATGATGAAATTTCTTTAATTTTGAAAATTAAAAAATTTCTTTTAAAAATTTACATTACGTAATGATAAAAAATGGTTATTAAAAATCTATTATTGTTTTTTATACGTTTAAATAACTAATTCTTTTCTTCTTCGCTAGTTAATCTCGGATAAACCTTAAAATTTGCTATGGAAATTAATTTGAGGATATTTTAGCGCTAAAGCTACTATTATATATAAATCGCATTATTGTTAATTAAATTTTGTATAGATCATCAATTTTGAAAAAATATTTTGCAAAAAAATTTGTTTCTCGCTCACACTGCAAATGTTTCCATAACAGTGTATGCTTTTTCATCAAATTATTTATTTTTTTGAATTTTTATTTTGCAATGATACACCGAGGAAGAAAATGACAATATCACAAATAAATAACATACTTAGAGAACTATTTAAATAAATTTTCACATGAAAACACTCAAAATTTAACATTAATGATTCGGGGAGAAAATTTTTTTCGGTTGGAATAAAACAAATTTCAAGTCATTTGGTTTGTGTGAATAGGCGGAATATGAAATTGCATCAGATTGAAATTGCTTGCCTTAAAAGGACTTTAGACAGGTAAAAGAAGTGGGAATTTACGTCAACTTCATTACATGATAATAAGCACTAAAGATTAATCAACTTATAATAAGAACAAAAAATCCTATGAATGTATGAAGATTAGCCTGAACTGAAAATCAGAAAATATACAATTGTCAATACATTTATATTAATAATGACAATATAATGATTCTTGATTGGACAATATTACGTTTCAGTATCGTCATACTGCAAACGAGGCAAAATAGAATTAATTTTTCTCAACAATTGTTTCGTGAGTAAAATTCTTAATATAAAAATGATAAAAATATAAAAAACCCTATTTTTTAGCAATATGACGAAAAAAGCATTTTATCATTATTTGAAAATTATTCCTTGTGGTTATTCGTGATAAAGCAATTGAAAAGTTCCATTACTAATCCATGGAAACAATTATGCTGGTTATTATGTGTTTATTTCATATCATTAGCACAATCAGTAAAACATACTACGATTTTATGCCCTCAGTACCTCCTTAGTACCAATAAAAGAAAATGATGTTGTTAATATAGATTTATTTTCTATAAAAGTCCATAATTATCAAAATTAAAATTTTTATAAAAAGGAATTAGAATTATAGGAAACTTAGTTTTGACAATCTAGAGAGAATGATATAAGCATAGAAATTTTATAATTTTTGTAACTTTATGTTTATATAATTTTTTCAGATCAAATAATAAAATAAAATGAAAGTCAGGCGCTTAAACTCACCTTTTTAGTAACTGAAACTGTATTGAATGTATAAGTAGCTGAATTGCAGTTTTCAATATTAAATGATTTCACGTAATTATATCTAATGCAATTTAAAAAATCAATTTTTATTTTCTTTTTAACTGATTTTCCATGTTTTTTATTTCATTTTTAATCTTATCAGCTTATCTCTGACATAGAAAAATTTTTTTATAAGACAAAACCGTTGGTTTAATTATTGAAATCTTACTGAAAGTCAAATTAAGGCTGAATCAGAAGTTCATTCAATTATTCAACAAGTAAAATCTTCAAATTTTTCGACACGTTGCTTCGGTAATAAATAATTCGGTTACAAGACGAAAATATGCAGTACAACCAATAGAAAATTCAAAATTTACTATGATCTTAAAAACACGTCGTCATGTCATGAATGTATTGTAAACAGTTCATGTTAAATGAAAATAAACTCAAGCCTATTGTTATATTTCTTTAATAACCATTAATATGTCGTGATCAGAACATTTAAATTATTTTAAGTTATGGCTTATCAAACATTCCGTCAAGAATATACGCAAATGCCAGTTGTGACCAGAGCTTACACAACAGCATGTGTAATTACAACAATAGCAGTAGTAAGTGAAATAAAATACTCAAATAAATGAATATTTATTCAGTAAATATAAAAATTTAACTTTATGTTTCAGCAACTGGAACTTGTGTCTCCCTTTCAATTATATTTTAACCCCATTCTTATATTTAAAAAATATCAGTTATGGAGGCTTATCACAACTTTTCTATTTTTCGGCACTGTTGGCTTCAATTTCTTTTTTAATATTATTTTTACCTATCGATATTGCCGGATGTTAGAGGAAGGATCATTTCGTGGACGAACCGCAGATTTTGTTATGATGTTTCTGTTTGGAGGAATTAGCATGATAGTATCCTTTTATTAGGAAAATAATATTACGAAATTGTGCAAATTGCAATAGCGCAAATTGAAAGTAATTTATTCCTTAATAAGTATTTATCCAGTTTTTTGGTTTTTTTGTAAACTTGTTATTTTTAGGTCAAGCTTTTACAATTATGCTAGTGTATGTCTGGTCAAGAAGAAATCCTTTCATTAGAATGAATTTTTTTGGCTTAATAAATTTTCAAGTAAGTTGAAGCTTTAGGATAATTATTATGGTATAGTGTTAAGGATTATTTAAAAAGAAAAATTTTAAAATTCTTAAATTTTTTTGATTATTTATTTTCCACTTTTGTTTAAAATTCTGTGAAAAATAAGATTTGCAGATTACATTTCTTTTAACAAAATATATATAGAAATCTGGCTGTAAAAGTAACAATGTAAAAACCAAAAGAAATACTATGATTGACATGTGAATTTATATAATTATATAATATTACATATATTATATAAATTCACTAATATATTATATAAATTCACAATAATATTATAATTCTATAACATATATAATAGAAAATAAAAATGATTTATTTTGTTTGACATAAAATTAAATTTTATTTTTGTTTCAGGCTCCTTTTTTGCCCTGGGTTCTCTTAGGTTTTTCAGTTTTATTGGGAAATGCTCTTTGGATTGATTTAATGGGAATGGCAGTTGGTCATATGTATTATTTTATTGAAGATGTTTTCCCAAATCAAAGAGGTGGATTTAAATTGTTAACTACACCACAAATCTTGTAAGTTAACAATTTTATATTTTTTGAACCATTAATTTTTTATGATACTAATGTAATTTCTGAATTTTCTATTCAGTTAACCATTTAAAATTTTTCAGCATCTTACAGATGTCATATACATAAAATGTATTTAATCATTTCATGAATAAATTCAAATCTATACTAGGAAAACATTTTTCAAATTTGAATTAATTCTATAATGTGAATTCAAGGTCATAATTGTCAGTTTTAT
>JAOWBB010004133.1:0-35103 GCA_028565995.1 Ricinus marginatus | reverse complement strand
CCCCCCCCCCCCCCCGAAACAATTTCACTTAGCACTGTTGCAAGAAAGTTTTCCCGTCATCCCTTATCGGAGGTGAAATTTCTTTTTTTTTCCCGTTATTAGCATCCCCGAATCCAGCAAAATCCCGTCCGAAAGGGGTTGATTCCCGGCAAAAAAAAAAATTCACCTCGGCGAATGTCTCCCTGTCGGATTTCAATGTCAGATTCATTAGATAATGTTCGCCGCATTAATTTAAAACCTTTTCTCTTCGGTTTCGGGGTAAACTTTTTTAAGTTTTTGATGGACCCGGCAAGTGAAGGACCTGAAGGATTGATCCTTCAGGATCTTAAACTAAACAATGACTTTTCGGTCCTGAGCCCGACAGAATTTCGGACCCAATCCTGCGTGACCTGAGCATCTGCCGTTAACTTTATTTCAGATAGGTTAAAAAAGAAATAAATATATCTCGTAATTGAAATTGTAAATCCCGAGGTTTTCTTTTCGGACTTTTTTTTTTTTTAGATTCAAACAGGTCGAAAAAATCTATCTCGTATCACCGAATTAATTTTCTTTCAACGCATGCAAATTATAAAAAAAAAAAAAAGTTGATATTTAGTAAGATAATCAGTACCCACCGAAAAATATAAGATATTTCAAATATGAAAGCAAATATTGTTTGATATAATAAAAACAATAAGGGATAGCGAAATGCGATGATAATCCTGTTATTTTCAATACGGAAAAAAATATGTTCATTTAATATCCGTTCTTGCAGGGCAGAAGAATGAAAACATTTAACGTTAGGTGATTAAATGCCCGCGTGAATTTCCTTAGTTCTCTGATTAAAATCAAAGGTAAATTTTACGTATCACGTATACAATTACTTTAAAGTTATGAAATATGATATCGAAGCAAATAAATCAAATAATATTAAATGTATAAAAATACTTTTGAGCCGCCTCATAAATTTGAATTTCGTTGTGGGTCTCGCAACGTTTTCGGTAACACGAGTCCCGTCATTTTACGGTCCCTTCGGGCCGCACGCTGAGCATTCGAGTGCTGCGGGTTGCGGCTTCAAAAAAATTCCCTTTGATACTTTTCCATTAACGCCCGTAATTAAAGAGTTAAAAATAAATTTATTCATTTATTTATATATTTTTTTTTAAACTCTTCACTGAAACTTTTTATTGAAGGTAAACTTCTTCCACCGACTTGTACATGTGGTTAATTTGCAGATTGAACATCATTGTCAATGAGTGACTTACGTGCGAAACCTAAATGCTAAACCGCAACCGATCGTAACGAAGATGGTTACTATTTCTGAAAATAAATGTCTGAAGCGATATAAATTAAGAAAGGTTGGATGTTATATAACGGCGTTATAACGTTGGTTTTCTTTAAAAAAAAAAAAAAAAATGCGAATGATATGTGTAATTTAAAATGTGAGATTATTCTATTTTCACTTAAAAAAATTCTTTGCCAATTTACATGGGGATACTTCATAAATGCATCATTAAGTACGTAATTTAAGATAAAATAGGAAAAAAAAAGCCGAAGGTAAATCATATTTTGTTTTGGGTAAAATTGACGTAAATAAGGGTCCTTTGTTAAGATGCTGCCATTGCCGTGGAATGCTTTTCAGATGGGAAATCCGTTTGACCGTCAAGGAAAGTTCAGCCCGCAGCGCAGCAGAAACGGGACAAAAGTTCCTTTGAACGATTCCGAATTACACATAAATAATAAACTTTAGGCATGTTTTGCTGCTGCCCTTTTTGGAGCGGGGAAATCTTTTCCAGGAGATCCTAATTATGAAAAGCGTTTACTAATTTTCATGAATTTTCTCCCGCTTTCCACGTTGCTTTCCTCGTGCATCTCTGCAGCGGCGCTTCTCCGGGTGTTCTTACCATTAATTTGCCCTTTTCACAAGTGGAGGAAACGGGAGGCGAACTTCACGTTTCCGGATCCGGATGTGGAACCTGTGGCAGCGCGGTCGCTGAGTCCTGTTGTTTTTTTTTTTTTTTTCTTTTTGAAATGCCAAAATTTTCATGAAAACGAAAATGCAGAAGCCTCCTTCGTAATGCAGCCCCGAAACCATTGATCGGTTTCAACGTTTACCGCTTTTTAAAAGTGTTTGCCGTGCCGCATCTGCATGAATCCAGGTAAGTTTCCAGCAGGAGGTTTCGGCAGTCTCCAGAATTTTGCAAAAATGGCGCACAAATAATAATGTGCGACTGAAATTTTACAGACTAAAAGAAGGTTTTTGAGTACTTCGTGATGATCCCTCGTCAGATAAAAAGAGTTCCTGGTCTTATTCTTCGTCAGTCAAACCTTATTAATGTAGCGCCACCCTGCCTTATTGTATGCACCCCTGGATTTAATGAAAGTCGTTATATTATCCGATTTTTTTTTTTCCAATAAAGTACGATTTTAATTTTCCTTTTTCCACTTTTCACAGTGGAAATTTTTTTTTTTTTCATATTTCCATGGGGAAAGTGTCAGCAGATTTTTTGACATTTAAAAGAAAGTTATTTTCTTTTTCTTTACCTGTAGAAATGTAAAAAAAAAGTGGAGCCGATTTCCTAATTGGCAATATTTCGATGTCGACATGTGCAGTGGACGTATTTACGAATTCGGAAAACGGAATCGAAATGTGTGCGGAGACTTCAATTTTTAATATTAAACAGATATTTTTGTAAAGTTTGCTTTGAGCCGAATCGGCATTTCGAAATTGTGTGAATTATGCGATACATTTACAAAGGAAAATGAAAAATTCCTCGACGTAATCTGCAAAAATCGCACCTCTTAATGCTCCGAATTTCGGTTCCAATAACCCGGTTTATTCTCTTTAATATTTTCCGTGCAGCCAGTATCACATATACAGGCAAGTCGATTATATATATCCGATTGGTCGGCAATTAATCGGTTATTATTACCCGGTTCAGCCGAAGGTGCAAAGAATATGACAGGACAGACATGTTGAATAATAAGAGCGCAAAGCCGACCATCAAATATACATTTTTGTTATCTTTTAAGGGAATTCATCGCCTTCTGAAGCTCTCTCCAGTAAAGGTTTTCGAAAAAAAAAAAAAAAAACTGTTTGAACACCCATTAAATTCAAACCATGTTCATTAATGAGATTTTCATTCAGCTGCAGGATTTTTCAGAAACTAATTACACACTTCGGTTGATGGTCTTCAATATTGTATTTCATCTTCTGTTGGCTAATAACGGGTCATTTATTCCAGCAAAAAAATTCGTACCAAAATTTGTATGGCTTGTGCGCGATAACATTTATCAAAAAATTTAGGAAGACAGGAAAAAATAGCCTCGTGTTCATTTTACGGTAATATTAATTTCAAGAGGCGCACTGGATCGTCGGGAAATTCTAATAGGTGGCACTTTCCACGTTTTCCGTTCCGACTGAAAATTGGCAATATAACATTTCGCATGAGTCGCATTCCCTTTCGGAAAAAGTTGAGAACCAATTTTTTTATCGACCGCACCGATCTCCAGGTCCTAAATAGTCAGCTTTTCCAATTGTCTGTACTAGAAAAAAGGCAATTTGGATAACGCAAAGGAGAATATATGCGGGCGGATTGGAAGGAAAATAAATTGCGAATGTTCATAGTCATTTTATCTTTTTTTGCGGCCACAAATTCTCCCCTGCAATTAACGATTCCCACCAGGACTACATAATTCCTTTCTGGATTGATCTTAGATTATTAAACTCAATTTTGGATTGGATAAGGAATGGGATATATCTGAATTCTCTCACCGAAAAGATTGCCTGCGTCGAACAACAAATGGATAATTGTCCATTTGTTACAATCCTGCTGGCTCATTAATCTTTACGCATAACCTGCGGAGCTCCGTTCGATTTTGGCGGGAAACTTTTTGAAATTTAAAAAAAAAAAAAAAAAAAAGGATTCAGACCGGAGTTAAAAACCAGTGTTTATTATCATAAATTAACATTATTAAAGCGAATATTTAAGAAACTCGATTCTGCAGAGGGAAATTTTAACAAATTTAATTTCACGTTGATCTTAATTCCATCAGTGACAGGAATTTTATAATTTGAGAAGGCACGCATAACCACATTAATCCCGCATCATTTTTAGTCAGTATCTCATAATTATAAAACAGCAGTTAGAAAATTATGAAGTCTTAATTAAAATAGAAAAAGATGAAAATTATATAGAGTGGGGATAAAAATTTATCTTTTATAGCGTTACATAATTAAAGTTTCATCGAATATCGCGCTATATCAAGCGTAAGGCTTCATTTATAACCGGTGCAACTTTCCGTTACATCCGTATTTAGGCGCAGTGACGCTGGATCGATCATTTAAGAGATTTAAATGGTATTTCAGATTAAAATTTTTATATAAATTCCATTATTTCAAAGGCAGTTTATAAATTCGCAATCGACCTTTGCAATTTCATATAGTATAATAAAAAAAAAGGAACAAAGCGCCGAGAGCATACCCAACGCACGCATATGTGAATTTTTAGTGTCGAATCCATGTCGATATAGCAAGGAAATTTTCAATCTAAAGAGTTCTTATTTGTATCCGCAGACATAACATCAGCTTTTAGCCTCGGTCTTTCCCTTGGAGAACGACCCATTCCAAGTGTTTAGAGGAAATACTGATGTCGGCTTTATAAAATGCACCCTGTGATATTTTAAATATATTTCGGTTTTATCTCCTTTATATTCTAACTAAAATAGAGCCATAACGTAAAATCGAAACTCGATCTCTTTGACCGGTTTTATATATGTATAAAAAAAAAAAAAAAAAAAAAAGGAAGAAAAGAAAGGATGAAAAGGATTTCCTTTTCTTTGTGCCGTCGTCATCCTCGCATTCATTTAAATGAGTAAACTAATCTAGGGTTAAATGACATTTTGGATTGACGTGTTTTACTTACGCTAAAAGGATTCAAACTATAAAATGGGCGAAGCATCGATCGTGAGGGAAACGAAACGAATTCGATTGAAAGTCAAAAGGTGGAAGCTGTATCCGGAAATTTATGAACATTTCCAGAAGTTGGCACTCCCGAGTTCCCCAACCCCAAAGCCAGCCCAGACTTGACCGACTCGCATCCCGTTCGCATTCGGATGGGAACGCGAACCGTTCAATGAGGGAGATCACTTCGTCAAAAATCAGATCGGAGGGCGTCGGCCGCAGGAGTCGGAAGGTCGGAATGGTCCCGGCAAGGAGGCATTTGCGTGCCTTTCCCGTTGGCCCCGCCTACGAAAACACCTCACGAATTGCTGCAGGTCGCCACGAACGGGAGTTATTTCAAATTGCCGAGTGGCTGGGGCGTCTCTCCGGTCAGGAAAGAGTTGAACGAAACGGGGATCGAAGCGTGCGGGCTCCACTGCTGACGCGCGTGACGCTGAAGAGGTTAAGTAACTGATTTCCTGAATCAAGCCGAAAATGAATTTCCCGAATTAATTGGATTAGATATTTATATTATTTACATTCTCACTTTAACAGCATAAAAAAAAAAGTGTCATCTTTGAAATTCGGGTTAAGTGGAGATTAAATAAATAAGCTGATGCTGCACATTAATCAGTACGTAAACTTCGCATTTAAAAATTAAAAATGCGAATACCCGTTAAAATTTCACAATTATGTTGATGATACCTGCTAAGTTATTAGAAAAAGGATGCGTTACATATAACTGATTAACGCGTATGGATTGTCCATCGGATTTCATATTTTTGCATCCATCGTCCATACAAACGTTCACAGCAATTCACCCATCACGAGAAGGATTGATTCCGCTTCTTCGTCGTTGGTCCAGGGCAGAGACCAATTTTTATGTCCAGGGAAAAATTCTTGATTGGAAAATTTCATTAGTCCTTTTTCCTGTCCCGAAAACCCAAATTACCCTAAAAAAAAAAAAAAAAAAAAAAAAAAAAAAATTGAAAGCTTTCGCAGAGGAAAAAGTATAACTGGCTTATACCGAATGTAATGGAAGGCAATTTTTCGAATCAAAATCCCGAAAAAAAAAAAAAAAACCCCTGCACTCTCGCGACGGTCAGGTACGTCAGCCGTTTTGCGACGTACGCGCCAGCTCATCAGCTGTACTTTGCAAAAATTGCTGAATTTTATGCATTTTCCCCGAGCGGCTCGACTCTTTCCAGAATCCGAATGGCAGCGAAGGCGTCCGCGAGCGCTCCAGGCGTCCCTCCGCGGTTTTTTTGTTTTTTTTTTTCGGTGCTGCTGACTCTGGGACGAGCCCAGTTTTTTAAATTTTAGATGAGGAAAATCAAAAGAAAGGCGTCGGGGGGGGGGGATCCGGCAAAAAGCGGCTTAAAATGAAATTGGCCGACAGAAAAAGTGTTTTTGCCAATCCGTAGTCGGGACTCAGGTTTAAAAATGAATCGGATTAAATTAATTATCGTTTTATTTATTGAATTTTGCAAGAAATGAATTACACTTGTATTAATTATAAACGGGATTAGAATGGGATTACGATACACTACTTTCCGAAAGCAATTGACGATTATGACGAAAATGGTTAAACCTTCATCAGGATTAAAATCCAGTTTCATTCGTCCGAATTAAATAAAGCTGATCCTTTGGTAATACCGTAGAGCTTTGCAGAAAGAGATTAGCTGCTGCTTTTCCTTTTTCCTCTTTTTTTTTTTTTATTTTATTATTTTTTTATTTTTGTCAGCGATGAGCATTGGTCACACTGGTAATAAGGATCGATTTAACATGACTCGAATATGTGTGCGCGTAGCGAGAGTTGATTTGAAATAATGGGATTATTATAACCGAAATAATTCACGCGCATTTCCAGAATGGTGAAAACTATTCCGCGGAGTTCTTAACGATCGGTGTTCCGCGCTGTCGGCCGGGGCGTTTCGTGATGAAGCTTTTTCTCGCTGAAAGCTCCGAAACTTTTTGTGTCCTTTCGAGAATCTCGCCGAAGCTCTCGAACCCGGACCAAAAAGCGAGAGATCGGGAGGAGGAACGGGATCTTGCACGGGTTATAAGGGCTGAAAGTTCATTTAATGGACAAGTGATTTTTGCCGTGAAGAAGGAGAAATGCTTAACGATTTTCGCTTGCATAAATATTTTTTTCGTGTCTTTCGCATTAACGTAAACGTCAAAATTTTCATTGCAACGACGCGAGGAGGAGTGCGGCTTTCGCTCTGTAGTCACCGTCGATAACGTTCCACTTCGGTTTATCACCAGCGGCAGCCAACCCTTTTCCCCGATGATTTATTCCACAGCGGCAGCAGGGACAAAATGCGAGGGTAATGCAAACTAAGGGAAATTTGTACCGCCCTAAAACTCATAGCAAAATATGGTAGCGAGCTAAGAAAATATTTTCGTGGCCCATCGTGCTGAAGAGGTTTAAAGAGAAACATATATTACCTGTCAATTGGTTAATTTGAGCCAATCCATTGCTGAAGCTCCTTCATATTATATCTATATAATATAAGGTTATGACGTGGTTATGCAGATAATTTGCAGGTATTTCTGCATAAATTTTTGTAAGGGGATCCTCAGCGCAGCTTCAAATGGTGTAAAAACCAGCTCAGTGCCATGTAAAACTGTCCGGAATCGTATATTTAATTACTAATTTAAAGATCAAAATTCAAAATGTATTTTGTCACCCTATGGAAACGTCCTGACGGAGAGCAAAGTTAATTTAAATTCATAAATGTAAACCAATAAGATAGTGATCTAAAGTGCTGAATGAAATGTCCTGTTAAATTTTCAGTTTATACATTTAAAAAATAGACCGATAAGTTTCAATATTTGATTTAGAATAATCTGCATAATTTGATTTGCCATTGAAGCAGAATATCGAATAAAGCGCTTTACATATCGGGGAGGTTTTGATCTGAAAAATCTCGACATTTTTGCATTTCAAAAAACCGGGGCGTTTAGGGGCGGAATCGGATCGCGTACGCCCCGACAAATCCACCCGGGGAATCGGAATCGGCCCAAAACTTTTTACGGGGGTGGAAGAAAGGACGAGAGCCTGCGGTGGATTCGACCGCTCGCGGGGTGGTAAGGGACCGGGACCACCTCCCTCTTTTTCACCCGCCGAATCGGGCCGGGGGTTGAGGAAAACGAAACGGGGGAGGAAAAAGTAAATGATTGAATTAGGTCAACCGAATCGAACGAGATGAGAAAACGATGACGATGAGAAACGGATGAAAAAGTGAAGACGTGAAACATAGAATATCGGATATTGGAAATCAAAGGTTGATGGAAAATAAAACAACTTTTCAGTCGACAATAGGGAGAGAATAAAAAGCGCCGGCTTGTAAAAGGAGGAAAGACCGAGAGAGAGAGAGAGAGAGAGAGGGAGATACAATTCATTTTTCGGCGAAAGTTTTGAAACAATTCTTTCTGGGCGCTTGCCTCGCGTTCCCCAGTTCCCCTGCACAGGGGCCGCCGCAGAGCGGGCGGTCCCCGGCAACCGAACCCGCGAAATCCTTCGGACAATAAATTTTGACGGAACAACGCAAAATTATTAATTCGCTCCCATCGAAAATGTTTCCACGTCCGACGATGAGACTTTTGAGGATTTGTCCGGCAAATCGACCAAGCGCCCCAACTCGACCGGACGCTTTGGCGAATTCGCAGGTCATTTCCGGATAACAAAACCATCCTCGGACGAAGGGAGTTTTTCAAAAGGGCCGACAAAGGCCGGGACCGCGGGGAGAGAACAATAGCGACGGAGCTTTCTTCTGCCTGAAAGAGGATTCTTATGGGAGGGCCCACGCGTGTTTCTGAAAGAGGGCCCACGGATTAGCGGGAGTCATGGTCGCGTCGCTATTCAATCGGCACCATTCATACGCACCTGATTATCCCATAAGAATCACGGTGGGTCTTTTGTCGCCGTGCACGGTTGTCCATTGAGATGATAAAACCCATCGCTATTCATTTTTCCCGTTTCCCGACAACGTCTTCGAGTTGTCCCGTGAAACCCGAGCGTCCCAAATCTGAATTTATGGTGGTGCATCGAACGAGTGCTCGCGGAATGTGTTTCCCGCACGTTGACCGGGGATTGTTTCGGGTTGCAAATCGTGGGGAGCCGAAGGTTAAGGCGTCACTTTGACGGGCGATTTTCAGCGGAGGAAACGACACCCTTCCGCCCGCGAGGACGTGACGGGGAAGAAAAGGACGGGGGAGGCACGAAGATGCGAGGAAAAAAAAAGGGCGCACCTGAATCCGACGTCATCCGGGAGTCTCGAAGACGGGAAAGCTCCAGCAATAAACGTTACCAAAGTTCGGTAATGGAGAAGACGTTATTAGGAGAGGAAAATTGAAATGGAAAAGAGAGAGACCGAGGGATCTTCCAGTTTTTCCTACGTTCCCGGGGTAATTTCCAAAGTTTTGCCGGAATATTTTAAGAATGTTTATGTTCCCGGGGACGCGAAGGAAGCGAGGATCCAAAAAGTCTGGAGCGGAGAAGATTCCCGCTATCCCACGGGGGAAACTTTTTTTTTTTTTTTTAAATCTTTCGGGATATTTCAGACGGATGACGCACCGCACGGCCCGGAATATTAATATCCGAGCGTGCGACGCCGGAGCAGACGAAAAGGGGGAAGGCATCTCGATCGCGTCGCAAATTGCGCGTCGAGACCCCCGGGGTGGGGGTGGGGGTGTGGGGGTTAGGGCGGAAGCAAAAGTTTGTCGCCGAACGCGCGGACGGTGGATTCCCGGGCAAGTTTTCCGAGACTCGTCTGCGGGCGCCGAACGGAGCAGCCCTCGAACGGGTTGAAGACTGCGCCGCATCCGAGGCATTAAGCGAGGGTTGATCGAACGGGAAACGGGGACACACATATCCTTCGAAGGGAAAGGCTTCCGAATAAATGGATCGTAAAAGTGATCGGGAAAAGCGAAAGGAACAATTTTCAATTTTCTTTCCCAGTGAAAAGCCCTCGATTCGGCTGCTGGAAAACTGGAAAACGGGCCCCTGCCCTCCTCTGGAGGAGAAAAAGAAAAAAAAAAAGGAAATTTATCTTTCATTTCTGGATTCACCTCAAAAATCGATCAGCGCTTTTCATTTTTACACTCGTTTAAGCTTTTTACTTAATGGAACTTCAATCACCTAAATAGCTTTCCGCCGCTTTTTCCCTGACCGGGCCGTTTGCTTTTTTCGCAGTCCAAATTAAACGGAAAAGTTTCGGCGGCTTGGGGGGGGGGTCGGGGGGGAGCTTTTTCTCGCCTTTTTTTTTTTTTTTACCTGCCCGCCGACTTCCCCGCGCGTTTTCCATCAATCTCACCGGCTTGGGTCCCGCTCCGCGGCGAACATTTCCGCTGCCGACCTCGGAGAAAAATGAAAATCTCGGGGGAAGGGCCCCGGAACATCGGCGCCCGCTTTTACACCCGCATCGGACCGCCGCCCCCCCCCCCCCCCTGAAAAGGCACTGCGTGCACATTCGAAGTCGTTTTTCAAATTTCAACCCGTCTCCGCTCAGGCAAGGGCAAGCAAAGCACAAAACCGACGGAATTAACTGATAATTATCGTTTTATTTTATTAAAAATGAAAAAAAGTAAATCGCGGGTTAATTAATCTGTCGCAGTAGATTCAAACAACACAATTTTCAGACGGTTTTTATTCATGAATACAAATTGCATCAAAAGATCCCTTTCCGTAACGCAATTTCGAGCCAATATCAGAAATAAAAGCATATATACCTTTAACGAATTAATGGACGTGCACGATCCTTCGCACCCGGCAGGCCGGATTATCCCGCGCATTATATTTTATTTTAATTCCACATTCTAAAAATTACCGAATATATTTTTGCGGCTCTTTTCATGCGCCTTTATATTATAATTTATTTTATTTCGCCGGTTATGATTTGCTCCATCTCGGGTCGGCAATTTATTTCGGGACGTATTCTTTGCAAAAATAAACGGTAAGGAAGGATTTGCAACGGCTCCGTCAGCATTCGCACCTAACAGAAAGGAGAAGGAAAAAAAAAAAAAAAAAAAAAAAATTAAGCTAAATGTGGAATGTCAAATTAAGCTATCGGAACATTAACAGCGGACGGGATTTTTTTTTTTTTTTTTTCGAAAATCACACAATTTAGAGGCGCATTTCCATTCGGACGTCTCGATCAGATGGGAAAAATTGTGATCTCTCACCGAGCGCACATTGAATGCACGGGCGGAATGTGAAAGTGCGCAGAAGGGCTTTCGCCCTTCTAAGGCCCCCGGTCCTCCGGGGGCCTTAGAAGAAGATCGCTTTGCCTTTTGCCTCGTCAGTTTTCGAAGGGACGGTGGACAAATCAAAGGAAGAGAGATACATCAAATGTCGAAAATGTGAAGTTTCGGCGATAAAATCATAGCAACAGATTTTTTTTTTTTTTTTTAAATTAATTAACTTTCCTTTGGAAATGGAAAATCAGGGAAAAATAAATGGAACCAATTTCACATTGATCTCGAAATAAAAGCCTTTCACGTAATTTTCCTTTAACATAAAATCTTGACTACAAAGAGCCAATTAAGGCCCATTTTCAATTAAATATTAAAAATAGAATGGGGAACAGAGGCAGAAACAGTGGAGGAAAAAATTTTTTTTTTTTTTCTTTTAATTTAAAATGAAATTGTACTTCAAAAGCGTTTTTCTAGGGCATTGAAAATAAGGGATGCAGGAGAGGAGGGTTTGCTTCAGAAGGATTACTTTTCATGAAGAAAGCTAATCGAGGCGGGAGGAAAAATGAAAAGAAGAAGAAAATTCACCGCTGCCGAAAAGCGATTTTTTTTTTTTTTCTCCTCTTCTTTTCTCGCCCTTTAAATGAAGTCATTTATCAGAACAATAAATAAACCGGCGGAAATCCTGCAAGAAGAAGGGGAAAGGGGGGAGGAAAAAAAAAATGCTGCCGTACATCGTTTTTTAATTGAACTTTCCGTGCTGACGCGCACGCAAAATCCTTCGGGGTGTAACCTCTTCGCTTGTCTTCCTCCTTTGCATCGGAAATCTCGAACCCGAAACCGGAAGGAAAAGGGTTTCCCCGAACGAGATGCCCGACCCGAACCGGCGACAGCGATCGAACCTTCCCGCCTTGGAAACGGGGCGTGGCTCTCGGAGGGCCCACCGAAGGAAAATCGAAACGTTTCTCTCGGGGCCCGGGAATTTTCCCGCGGCCCGACCGAAAAATTTTTGGAGGCCGTGCAATCGCGCGGCCTCTTCGCCCTTGCTCTTCGGCGTCGTCGGCAGCGAGAGACGCGCCTTTTACGCTCCGGCTAGGGTTTCCAAACTGACGCTAAGTGCATTTATTCCCTAACAAGTCGCTTTTTGATTAAATTACTCGAAAGGTAAAAGAGCTTTCAGCATGTGGTGAGGAAGTTCATTTTCTGTTTAATGGGAAAATAAAGTTTTCGTTGATATGGCATCTCTCGAAAGCGGGCTTCACAGAAAGGGGCACCGATTTAAATTAACCGATTTCAGATCAAAGCAGGGAAAGTGGTTTTTCTGGTTTCTGCTTCCTGCAGAGCCACTTCTTTTTTTTTTTTTTTTTTTTTTTTTACGGTCGGAAAATGCCCGAAAGTTCGCGGGAAGAGACGGCACGAAAATCGCGGATCGGAAAAATTTTCACTTTTCCACCGCGGCCGTTCATTCAGGTGCCTCGACGCTGAAGCTGCGGCATTAAAACAGATTTTTTCACTCGCGCACAGACGTCGTCCGATGTTTCAACCGAAAACGGGAGATTTACAGGTTGTCCGCACACACACACACACACACATATATGTATATATTAACCTTTATTTCTGCCCGTGATGAACTAAAAACTTTTCTTCCTCTTGCTTGCTCCTCAGCTCAGTTCTCGCTGAAAACCGCGAGGCATCTTCGGGATCGACCTGACCAAGCCTGTTTTCACACAGAAATTTATCTCTTCAAACGACTTATCTGCCGAGCCAGGCATCGATCTAAATGGGAACCGTGCAAAAAGTTTAATTGTACGGTGCCGCCGATATACATCCGACGATCCCGTTCGCTTTATGCTTTCCGTTCACGTTCCCGCGCACTTTGCACAGATAAACCATCCATTAATTTTCATTCATTACATTTTGCTCGTAAATCGTCGAGCATTTTCATTAATCCTTGTCAGCTAATAAAAAACATGTAATTAACGAGTGCGGAGCGTGAGCGCCGCCTGAAAAACCTTGCACTCAAATATTGTTTTGACGGCCTCTTTCCTTCGGTCCTTTTTTTAGCCCCAACGATAAAATGCAGGGTTATCTTAACAGTTGCAGCATTAAAGGGCAAACGACGTTCAAAACTAGTAATATTGTTTGTTTCACTCAGAATAAATGCCCCCTTTTGTGCCATTCCTTTTAAGATAGCAGCTCTGAAAAGCTGAACCGATCCCGCTCCCCGCAATATTTTTATTTATATTTGATATTTAAAATGGGCTCGAATAAAAACCTTTTTACGGTATCATAGAAAAAAAAAAAAACATCGTAATGTTTTATGCTTCCTACAATTTTCGCAGTTTTTCCAAGTCTGCGAAGGGAGGAAAGGCATATAAAAGATATATTTTATATGAAGGAAATAAAATCAAATTTTGTTGATTTTCAAACCGCTAATATTGTTTCGTTTTCGTGACACCCCGAGCTAATTTAGCAGAAAATAACCTAGACCTATTACGGAATATAAAATATAAGTCAGTGTCCCGTGTAATTAAATCAAAAACATTTTGATTTCATATATACGTGGATTATTTAAATGTAAACTGCGCCATTCGCATTCAGCGATTTTCCTTCTTCTTCCTTCCTTCCTTTTTTTTTTTTTTTTTTTCTTTCTTTCTACATTTAAATATTATGCGAAATATCCATCGAAAACTTTGCATTTAAAATGAGAGAGTAGATTTCGGCTGGCGGCAATAAAAGGCTCGTCTTGGGCATTTTACATTCGTCGGACGTAAAATATTCGGAAATTATTTTCCCAGAGGGGTTTAAGCACAGTGGCAAAAAAAAAAAAAAAAGAAAAAATTCAATCCTGGATCCCTGACCGCAAATTCCAGGCACGTGCCCCCCTTTTCCGACGGGGGCAAGCCCCGGTTTCGCTTTTCCGTCGAAGCACGGGGAGATTTTTTCGGAAAAAAAAAAAAAATCCCGATCTCAAAACGATGTCAATTTGCATTTTTCTTTCTTCTTGTCTTTGAGCGAAAAATTCCTAACGGAGCCTCCCCGGCGTGAAAGGAAGAGGGAAAAACCCGTGGAAACCCTCCGCAGACGAGGGGGTGGTTTTTCCACGATCAAAAATCGCTCGGAAGCGAAGTCGGATTTGGAAAAAAAAAAAATCGCAGTCCCAAGATAACCGGGGAGAAGATGGAAAGCGATTCAGCATATGCCGGTGAAGAATATAAATCCATTTCCGTGAGAAACATTAATCCTTAAAGGAGAGAACAATAAATAAGGAGATATCGTCTAATGGATTTTCGGGGGAGAAATTTCTTAATTCGGAAAAACCCCGGGAAATAATTTTTCGCCGGACTTGATTTTCAATCTCGAAACACATTCGACTGACGAAAAGAAATGAAATAAAAAAAAAAAAAAATAAATAAATCCGCGCTTAATGTATGGCGGCGAATAAACCCGTACCTTCGCATACATCTAAGATTATATTGCTCGAGATCCTTCATGATTACCGTGTACCTGCAGCTCATGTAACAATTCAACAATCGCTCGCTTTCCATTGATACACACATAATCTTTTCCGACACCTCGTTTGTCAGTGACAACCTGTGCAGCATGATCCTGTTAAAACGTTAATATTCATCTGTCGATCACGTTTTTTTTTTCTTCTTCTTTTTCGAACAGAAAAAATTTTCAGATTAATAATTACATTTGTGACGTACTTAATTTGTATGTACATCCCCGCACAATATTAATTGGTGGACCATTTGAATTTCTAAACCAAGAGCGTGGGCCACGTAATACACATTTTTTTAAAGAAAAAAAAAAAAAAAAAACGTTTCAGGTAGACGGTATCTTGACTGACAGGTCCTTTTTATCCAAAGGTTGCTGCATAAGGAGATGGAATAATTTCGAGGTTTATCTTGTAAAAAGATCTTCACCTTCTTGGGAGACGGTGGTGTTTTTTTAATATTCAGAAAGAAGATGCGATCCCGAATATAAATAGAGCGCCATTATACGAATAGCGAAGCCCGGGTATATGCATAAGATGGAATAATGTTGTTAAATTCATGCGTGTACCAAATTGTTTTGTGTGTGGTTCGCAATCCGGCCAGAAGATTTCTTTTTAAGGGACAAAGCCGGAGCAACCACAAAGCCGTGCAGCCCTTTGTATTGGTAAAACTAATCCATCCAAAAAACGGAAGAAGTCTTTGCAAAATTCATTTGAGTTATGTAATGTCACATACTTTGCCATTGTTGCAGAAATAAACCGGGAGGATGTCGTAAATTCTTTTATGATTATTTTATATTTTGCGCCAAAAGCCTTTATTTCCTCAAATTTTCTCCTTCGCGGGTACTTTCCCGCATTCACTCGCTCTCGCCAAGTATCAATTTACCCTGGGAATACATAAAAAGTTTTAAACGTCCCGACATCATGACGATGTAAAACTTCCTGTGACATACTCGTCATAAGTATTCGCCGCCTCATAAAATTTCAGCTTCCCATATACTTCCCGCTCGTATTTTTCTCCCCCCCTTTTTTTTTTTTTTTTTTTAATTTTTAAGTCATCATTTCTCGAAGGGAATGTCGAAATAAGGGAAACGAAAATTTGGGTTTAAATATGTACAGTGAAACGAAAACAATCCCGGTGCGCGTTATTGGATTGTTCCCCGGCCGAAAATCGTTCCTGCCTTATCAAAATAACGAGATGAAAGAAATTTTACGACCAAAAGATCTTCTCTTTGCGCGGATATGACAAATCAGATAAACGGAAAAAATTCAATCATGTTAAATGAGGCAAATGCACGGTACGCGAATGAGATTTCCCATACATGACGACGGAGTCAGCAGTTGTTGGGTTAACCTTTAACTGCTTATCGTGCGCCGGCATTCTGCTGAACGGCATTCACTGAATCAAAAAATTACGGCACTAAAAACAGAAAAACATTTATCCCCGGTTCCGACCGAAATAATTTTCTCGCTCGGTTCAAATGCTTTTTGGCATTCGACGTTATTTAACCCGTTTCCTACCTATTTCGAATGTGCGATTGTCCGAATTTAAACATGCATCGGGAACGCCGCAAAAAGCTCAAGTTGGCTCGTCAATTCGCGCTGTTTCAGAATTTGCAAAATCGAAATGTGAGATTTCGTCGCGTCTGATCCGCACTTTCCCTTATTCCGCAAATTTGTGGCGCACAAAAATCGCCGGCGAAAATCCTTCGGTTCGATGAATCCCGGCCTGATGCGTTTGCGGAACTCGGTTTCGCCGCTGTCGTCTTCCCAAAAAGAGAAATTGCCGGGGAAATCGCGATAATAACCTGCAGGGAGGGAATCGCCACGGGGGAGCGGTGAATCGCGATTGAAGGAAAATCGTCGGGATCATTTTCCAACTGGAAAAAAAAAAAAAAAAAATAAAAACCTCCGCAGTCGCAGGGGTGAGAGAAGCTTTCCCAAAAAAGCGAAGGAATAAATTTAAAAATCACGGCACTGCTGCAGGTTGCTGTCCGTCCGACAGAAATATTTCGATTGTCATCAAAAGGGGGAAAAATAAAGGGACGAATGCAATACGCAAGGCAAATGTTGTTAAATCTACTCGTCCAGAGTGGAAAATCCTCGTTTTTTTTTTTTTTTTTTTTTACACGAAGTGATTTAGTAATTGTATACAGCGTATATTTTATGGATCAGGTGAATTTTCCTGCTAGGGATTAAGCGTGTAACCTGGGAAATACGGGAATTTTCCACATTTTCCAACCGGAACTTTGTCTTTAAATTTCCAGGCGTGTTGCCGCCGCGCATTTTTTTTTTTTTTTTTCCTTTTTCCCTCCTCAAAATTCTGCGTGCCACCATTCGGGGGAGACGTTCGCTCCGCAGCGCAAAACCTTTTGGGCTTTTGGACCGTGGCCCCTTCCGCCGCACGCCGTTCCCGCAAGGGATGCTCGAACCTTTTCCTTTAAAGTGATTTTAAAGAATTCGGAGATTTCTCGGCGGACGTCAAACCGCCGGAGCAGATTCGAAAAATTAATTGTCGGTTTCCTCCTGCGGCGGATCGGGGACGATGCGAAGGGAAGCAAATTCGCATTGGATCGAGGAGTAGAAAATTTTTGGAAGATCCTCGAAAAGGAAAAGTAACTGAAAACGAATAAAATGACGGATTGAAATTTTGAAGAGAGCAAAATTTTTTTAAGTTTGGGCGGGGTGCCCCGAAAATATTCGGTTTCTTCCTCAAATTTTCCGTTAATATACAAAAGTAAAATATGATTTCGTAGCTTAATAACGCGCTAACAATTAAATTATTGCTTCTGTTATTAATTTATGAACGTCGAGATCGTATGCAATAAAGAGATATCGAAATTTTCTGCAATCTCATTTTCATTTTTCAGCGGCTCCAACGGTTAATACACGGAAACGGCTTAAATATTCATGGTGAAAATAGCTTTCGGAGTTTTCTTGATATCCACTTAAGAGTAGAGAAAGGAACTTTCCTCTTCCCGAGGCGGAGATCCCTGCCTGCAGTATCCAAAATTTATATCGGAAGATGAATGGAATGATCTTTTGAAAAACTAGGGGATGAAAATCTCTTTAAAGCTCCCCCATAACACAAAGAAAGTAAATAAAATTAGTATCCGTTTGAGTCCATAAAATGGTCTCCTTATACAGGGTGTCATTAAACTCCATCCCCTATCTCCAGAAATGCACTTTTTCCTTTTTCCTTTTTTTCCTCTCCTTTTCCCTCCCTTCCCGTTTAGATCATCGATGATGTGCCCTCGTCCTTTTTCTCCTCGATTTAACGTTAGTCATTCATTTCCATTCAATGGAAAAATAAACGCCCGGGAAAGGAGAAAAGCCGTACTTCTCGGTGCCAGTGACTGAATTCCCTTTCGGAACTTGCGCCGGGGCGGCGGATAAGCTGCGCTCCCTTCGTCTTTCACCTTGGTCACGTTCGCTCACGTCGCAGTGCTCTCCGTCAGGGTGGACAAGGCTTCGATCGGGCGCAGCAAAACGCCGGGAAAAGTGCAAAACTTCTCCGCGGCGTCCGGAATCGGGGGACCGGGGGCCATCGCGAAAGGCTTGCGGAACGTTAATTTCGATTAAATTACATTCGGGAAAGGTTTAATTGGCTTAATTTTGATATTTTACTCCGGACGGGGAAGCCAAACGGGCTAAGGAAATTAAAGGCTCCTAATCCTCAAGTGGAGCATCAAGAAAATAAGGCATTTTGGATGAATATTAAAATCCTGGAGTGAGTTTCATCGTATTCTCATAATCCCTTCTCAGACTACATAAGAAATGATTGAAGTAATGTACGAGAATGTTAATGCGATATTAGCACAATGTACGGGCGCGTGTTCTTTCCAAATTAACTTATTCCCCATCCCGCAAAGGTTACATCATTATCAAAGTAGTTTTAGGTTAGCAGAGGCCCCAACAAAGGCCTGATTACTGCAAAGCCGGAGTCATTTAGATTCACAAAAGCCGTAACTGAATGATAAATTACGAGTTTTTGGGATATTTAAATTTTCTCATTTGATTCCCCTCTTGCCATCAATTATTGAAAATGGGAAAGAAAGGATCTGGGCTGCTATTTACACGGACGTAAGATTTTCCATTCATTAAATTCAGCATCCCTCTCCCGTGATTCCTCGGCTGAAAGGACCTCATTCAAGATCACTCTGATCGAGTCTTGCAGCGCATTATCACACGGGGAAATTGTCTTGGGGAAAAGCACAAAAACATAGACTAAACTAATCTCGACCCGGAAAATCCGTCATAATCCCAGGTCGAAGGCACGCTCGGTGTTCCGTCTATATTTAGACAGCGCCAAGGCTCAGCCTGCCTTGAAACTGCTTGAAACCATAAAAAGATACTATAAATAAATAAACGGTTTTCATCGGATATCAGGTGAAACAGTTTTTCAATATTTAAAACCTTTTTGAATTTTATAAAGGCAGAGCCAAGGGGGAAGGTTGACTCGCAATTTTTGTGTATATCTTTCGAAACAGTTCTGTAGCCCCGACCGAATGCAAAAGAAAATTCCTTCGGCGGAGGATCCGGGTCAGCAACAAAGAGAAACCTGTGACGCTGCGCATACAGGTTTCCGCTGAGGGATGGCTCGTGATTCGCATTCACCGCGGTAAAAAAAAAAAAAATCCTAAGTTGCAATCGTTAAAAATTTTTAAATTGATTTTTAATGTGACAAATTAACAATAAATTTTTATGCAAATCGAGACATGAAAATAATCAAAAATTGTTAGCTGATATAACGAGTTTCGTAAATGTTGAAAAATATTATCAATATTTATAAAACTCGTTTTTTTTTTTATTTTGTTAATTAAACATTGTGATATTAACATATGAAAAAGAAAAAAATCCTGAACTTTGAGGGGAAAAAAAAAAATCCATTACGTACCGCATTTAAAATGTTTACTGTAGCTGTCGGGTGTCGCGTTTAATGTAAATCTACTAACATTATTTTCTCTTTGGGAGGGATACAATTGAAATATGAAACTTTACACATATTGTAACGATACTCATTTATTTGTTTGTAGCAAAATTATATGCATATAAATTTATTTTTCATTGTTCAAAGACGAGAAGAATCAGAGAGAGGCTTAATTAATAAAATCCCCATATTTGTACATTTGCAAATACCGTACGCCCGTTATGTATATATATATATATATATATATATGTTCATCAAAACGTTAGATATAATTATTTATTTACGATGCGGAGGAGAGATTCTCAGATTTCACTCACTCGGAACACATTCCGAACACGAAAGGAAATCGCAAACCCCCGGCTACGGTATTAATGGAAAAAGTTTAAATAGAATCAAAATATTATGTATATTTCCGCATTTGCATATGCGTAATTTATAGAAATTAGTCATCAGGGGGATGGACCACGAAAACTGTGTTCGCCTTTTTTTTTTTTTCTCCCAAATTAATCATTCTGAAAAAGCGATTTCATACGGCAACTTTGCTGGGCGAGCGAGTTAATTTTCGCTGTAAAAGCGTCTTCGTGACAATGCCTCCGGGATGCTCCGCTTTTTGGTCCTTCTGTTGGGAAGAAAATTGCTTGTGCGGCCCCTTTCGTTTTCCCATTGGCGTCGCCCGAGGCTTTCCACCCCGCGGAGAATCTTAAACCAAGCCGCGGTACCTTAACGCGAAGGCTTGAGTTGAGTGTGCCTCGGAAGAGGCGCATGCTGGAGTTGCTTGATGATGGAAGGTGTTGCGGACCGAAGATATTTATATCAAGGGTCGCACCTCGTAATCATTCCGATGCTCGTGCCTTGTAATTTTGGAGGATTTCCACTTAAATATGTACATATATATATATATATTTTTTTTTCTTTGATCATTTTCGTTGCTTTTCGGTCACCGCTCCCTGTTACCTGTCACTTCGCTCATGATAGTTAAATTTATGTATTCAGTGATTGGGAACCTGAACAATTCCACTCCAGTCCTGACTATTACATTTTATTTATTTATTTTTTTCTTTTTAATTTATTGCGGTGGGATCGGTCATGGAGGGATATAATTTTTTTCGGCCGTGCTCCTTACCTTCGCTACAGTTTTAATTGGTTTCTGGTGCATCCTTCATCCTTTAGGCGAAGGAAGTGTAAATCGTTAAGCAATAAATCATACGAAATTAAAATTGGTAGCTTATGATTTATTTCGGTAGCGGGAATCCAGGTACGAAAACATCCGTCAGAGGGAATGTAAAACTTATAAAATAATAAATCGTGCCAAGCTTTATTAGATTTAATTTAAAGCATTAGTTTGGTGTTTACTTTCGACTGCAGTTTATTAAGTCATTTTCGATTTCGATAAACCTGAACTCATCCCGTGTGCACCCTTGCCCGAGGGTGTTGTTCGGAAACTAGGACCAATTATTAAGAAAGCTAAAACGAAAATTAGACGTTTCGGTTGTTTTTGGTGCTGCCCTTATTTTGAAGGAAGTCCATTTCTTCTTACCTGCGACACACCGCACCGAAGCGGCACGAGATGATTAAACAATTACATATTGTAAATATGGATTGGTAAAAAGAAACACGAAACCGAGAGGGTTTCCCACCCCGGAGACAGATCCCCTGTACTGTTGCATGAAAAGGGAAGTGGAAAATCAATTGAATTGTCATTTTTCCTGACGAACTGCTCCGAGGTGCCTTTGTAAAAATTCAGTTTCAGTTAACGGTTGCTGCTGCATTTGCCTTTCAAAGCTCAGGATCGGTCTTTAATTTTTTTTTTTCCTTTCTCCTGCGGTTAGGTCCGGTAGGAAAGTCCCAGTTTAATGTTATGTTAATTTTTGATCGAAGCGCGTTCATCCAAATGAGCGGGTTTAATGGTCGAGGGAATTTTTCGGGATTGTTCCAGGGAACGGCTCCGAAATGGATAGCAGGAGGAAAAAAAAAATATATATATATATATATATACATATATATGGTTTCTCGCCATTTCTCCCGAAAGAGAAAATGGATACGATTCAAAACATAAATCAAAACGAAAAAATTTGTTTCGTCAAATCGCTCAACTTTACTCTTCCGCTTCCTTCAACATGATATTCCAAAACCAGACGCTTAATATGTAGCTTTATCGTCCACACATATAATCCTGCAGCGGGCGGGATCTCTCGGTCGTGAGAATTTTATTTAAAATTCATGTATTTCGCGAACTGCAATTTTTAAAATGACGTAAATTTATATTTTAAATTCGGAGTGACCACGCCTCTGCCGGAGTACGCCATAAAATCGGATCGCAACATTTAATGCTCCCAATAAAAAAGTACGTGATAAGCCCGAACAAGGTATGAATAAATAGGTAAAAAAAAAAAAAAAAAAAAAAAAAAAGGAAAAAAAATAAAAAAATTAGCGGAGAATAGAAACGAGCCAAAAACAATTTATGGTTATGTTGAAAGCAGAGAAGAAATAAAGGTTGGAGAACCATTAACAGCAGCCATGAAACGGGTTTAATGGCCCTGCGCGGAAAGCAAAACTTTTAAATGGAAAATTTCTTATTATAAAATCAGGAAATCAATTCACTCTGAAATACAGACCGCACAATGCTTTTACAACAGTAGCAGAAGCTCCGGGGAAATCGCATATGGAATAAAAAGAGGTGGATAGATAATGTAGCCGAAAGTTAATGGCAGAAATAGACAAGAAATTTTAGGGATCCCAATTATCTGGTAATTTAACTATAAGTTTTTATACCGAGTAAAAACCTTTTCTTCATCGCTCTTGTTAAAACTTCAAACTTCATCATGGGTAAATTTCAACTTTTCATCATAATCGAAAGCATGTAGCGAGATGTTAAAAAAGAAATTTTTTTTTTTTTTTTTACATACGAACATCTGCAAAAACTTTTAAATTAAAATTAAATTAATCTGTTAATGTAGAACAAATCGATACAATGTGTACCGAAAAAGTGAAAAGTTCGCGAAAGGCAGTGGATTATATATATATTTATATATATATATAATTTATTTATGAGAATTCTTTGAGGCTAAAATTAAAATTCTGAAACGAAAAATTGCACCAAGGCAAGAAAACTTCGAACAACCTGCGACAATTGCCAAATGTTTTATCATTGAAAATCGGTCATTGTTGTTCTTCAACTGATTGGACATATCGAGCCGCATGCGATCAAATTTCGAATTTTCAAAATTAAATCGACGGTTTGAATATAAAGGCAAAATCATATTATGCGCGCATATTTATACAGATGTGAATTTTACATCGAAAAACTAATTTTCCTTCAAGCACGCAATGTTCTGGCGTAATGTTTTTTTTTTTTTTTTTTTAAAACTTTTCATTAGCATTCGCGCTAATTGAAATACAAGAAACAAAAAGAAGGTGGAAATTCTTACGAGCCTTTCAAAATATTAAAATGCAGTGCGAAATAAGCAACTTAATCTCCCGAAGATTGTCACATTTTCTTGCCGGGTTTTTCAATTCCAAAGATTGTGCGGCTTTCTTTTCGTGCAGCAAATTATAAGCAACGACAGAAGTGATGCCGGGTTTCCTCCCCTTTACGGCAACACATTCATTTATACGCAAATGCATTAGTAGATTAGAATGATTCGAGTTACGAGTGGGAGAAGATATTAAAAACACTAAATTAATTAATATTCGCTGAAATTTCTGTAAAAGCCGCGGGTTACACTGTCGGTTACATTATATTTAATATAATCGATATGGGTAATATCATACGAAAAGCTCTTTTTTTACGGTTGAATGAAAATCTTCTCCGGCTTAGAGTTCGGTGCAAAATTATATGGTAATAATAGAAAGACTAAAATTAGGAATTTTTGGGTCTTCATCCGCCATTAAGCGAGGAAAGAAATTTGCATCCGGATTATAAAATCGAAATTGTAACATATAATGGATTATTTCGAACGGATATTTAATTGGTGAACACGAACGCGGATCCGCCCGCAACAGCAGACAAAGACATTTCGCAAAGGGAGTAAAAATTATTTATCTTGGGCCCACACTGAAAGGGTGTTAATAAGAGATACAACTCATTACGCGAATCCATTAAAGAATCAAAATATCGCATTTTCATACAGAGATCAACCCCTAAGGGGGGAACGGAGCAAAAAGGCCCATTGAACCGCTGCTTTGCAATAAATTCAAAGGGGCGTCAAGAAACAGAGGAAAAGTCGATTCCGGTGCCTCCATTTATTGCCATTACTTTTTATTTTTCTTTCCATTTCACGAATCACTTAATCCGAGTCTGTGATTCGGGGTGGGGGGAAGAAGTCTTTCAGAACTTATTAAACATCCCTTTTCCCCATCTCCCGGGGGAGGAAACTACGTAACGATCTTATTATCCGGATAGATTAGAAATTGCACTTCTCGCAAACATGTCAAACATATCAAAATTTTCAACTCGGGACACCAAATAAGAGCCGAGGTATTATTAACCGTAAAAGATGGGATCGCGTAAAATATTATTTGCTCGGGGGAAAAACTAATATTAATAAATAGACAACTAACGTGAAAATAAATACATCGTTTCGTGTTGCAAACGGTAGTATTTCCGCGCCGGATATTGAATGCTTAAAGATAATGAGCGTTCGAAGCCGCGGCGGTGGATGTTAAAATAACTTCGGTAGGTATTTAGAGGATCCGGGCATTAAAGTTATCACCGCAGAGGAGCGATGTTAATTCTGACAGGAGAAAAAGAAAAAGCGAAATGTGAGGACGGAGTGCTGCGGCATCAGACGGGGAGTCGTTTATAACGGAGCGTGTGGGTCTTGATGAGGAAGATAATCCCGTTTCAAGGGGTGGTGAATGCTGGTTCACCCTTATATAATATCAATCAAGCAAGATGATTCATAGAGGTTCATACCCCGAAAACGTTCCTCTTTTGAAAACCATTTGCATTTTCTCGGGGCTGTACATTTTAACCCATACCTAATACATGCGGCAAAGAACGGGGTTTTTTTTTTTTTTTCATTAAAAGATATCGTACCTTCGCATACCTCATGCATGACCTGCAACTCTTGCACGCGATGGACGTTCCTCTTGCTTTTCGATGTTGCACCATGCATTTTTTCGACGTTCGCAATTATTCTCTGCATCGCTTTGCAAAATGTGATCGAACGACGAGAAAGCCGAGGTCCATTTTAGAAGTTAAATAAAATTTTTCCTTAAGCGAAAGCCACCGATTAGCAAGCAATAATAGATCGCTGAATTCATCGCCAAGCAAACCCGAGACGAAAAACGACAAATTTCAAAAGCGGTTTGAAAGTTATTTCTCACAACAGCATTTTTCGGCTTTTTACTGTTGGATTGCGAAATTAACGTGTTGAAATAAAAAAAAAAAAAAAAAGGAGGGATTATTTATGTCAGTAAATGCGAATGTACTTTTTGCTGCCGTTCCGCTCGCTGCGATGAAGGTACGATACGGAATCACGTGAAATCCACACTGTTGCAACCGGTTATTAATTGCTTTACCCGGAGGCAGGCTTACATGTATAATTAAGATAAACCGCGCACAATCGCGAAATAAAATGAAAAGTTTACAGGATCTTGAAGGGGTGGAAATATTACAGGGAAAAGATAGCGATCATAAATAGGAGAAAAATGAAAATTGGGAAAATATTGAAGCGGAGGGGTGAAGTTGCGTGTTAAAAACCTACCATATGGCAGTACAATAATTAATTATGTTGTGCACCCTTTGGGAGATGTGGGCCCTCCAGGGCCCCGGTGAAAGGGAGTCGTAACGAACACTTCATAATCTACAAGATATTATACAGTTTAATGGTAATAGCATCGGGGCGTGCCTGAGCATTATCTTTGGAATAAACGAGTTTAATTCAAGAGATGTAAATTTTATATATAACAGTCGTTATAGACAATGCTGGTTGAGCCTTTCTTCAAGTATCGAGTAACAGCAGTCGTTAATCGTGGATTTCTAGTTTCTGTTGGAGGGAATGACGCTGCAGATTGGCATTTGTTCGGAGCAAAAGTGATTTTGTTAGCTGTTGTTTTTGTTTCGCGAAATTCGTTTATCCATCTATTGTATAAGTTTGAAATGATGGAAGTACGAAAGTGCGAAAAACCAAAGAAAGTTTTTTTTTTTTTTTTTATTTCATATTTTTCTAAAAACGTTCTGAAATATTCTTAACAATATTTCCCCCTGCTTGCACGAAAAAAAAAATTACATTTGTTTCGCCTTTTAAATAATGTTCAACTAATATTTTCGTATTTACTTGTATTTCATTCACATGGAAATATTTTCCATTGCGAAATACGGTATGTGCCTTGTTTCAAAAGCATCACACCAAAGGTAAAAAAGCTCAGTTATCAGATGCGACACGGACTTGAGCAATAAATGCATTTAATTATTCTACATTCGAATCGACCGGTGATAAAAATGCTTTAACACTTTAAGTAATGTGTTTATATTAGTATTTCCAGTGTTCACTGGAAGATCTAATACGTGAACTGTTTAAATTTGCATGCTTCGAAATTTTCTTTCCAATGTTTCTTAATGAATTTATTGATGCCGCGTAAAATAATTTTAAACATATTTAGCGTGTGGAGACAATATCTGTTATCGATTCTATTATCGTCATAAATATATTTTTTTAAATTTTATTTTTCAGGGTAGAAGTCTCGATTGAATTGTGATGCTGCCACCAGATCAAAATTATATCATTAAGCGATTATTTATTTAAAATTATTTTCTTCGCGGATCGAATTTAAGCAACGCGTTTTTATAACGCTCTGATGTTCCCATCCATTAATACAGAACGAAATGCAACTAAAAGAAACTGCGATAAATAACGAGCCAAATAGGTTTTATATATATATATATATTTTTCTCTAATATTAAATGCTATGTTAAGAGTTCTTGTAGCCTCTCCCGGATTTTTCCGTCGCCGATATCATTTAATCATCGAAAAGCTCGCCATATCCGATCAGATCACTGATTCTCAGCCTGTTGGAGTAGTTTTCAATACGGGCTCCAGTGCAAAAAGTTGAAGTATCTTCAATGGCCATGAAAGGTATTTGGCGAGAGAACGATGAGGGTTCCTGTATCCACTTTACCAAGTGGAAACCTTTTCCCGGAGAGGGTGGCCAACCGTCATTTACGGAGCTTATACCTCTTTCTTCAGTCGTCGAGGCTGGAATACCTTTTCTTGTCACATCGCTTGCCCTCGAGGCGCTAATGACTCGAAAATATTTCCCGAAAGAGATGGATGGCCTCTCTGTGGGACTTTTTCTCTCTCATCTTTCCCCCACTTTCGGCAGCAGCATTCGCAATTTGCCGTGCCCCGATTTTTTTGCCCCGTTTTTGCCAATACCGTCCCGCGGATTTGACTTCCCTCAGAGATGAACTGACAGAAATTTCAGTGTGACCAACTCCCGAAAATGGTGCGTCTCGATTCTGATTTTGGGGTAAACTTGAAATTATCTAAACTTTTGCCAAGGCAATTTATCTTTAGGGAACACAAATAATGTAAAATATGCTCCCGCACCCTGGATTTGCAATGTTATCGTGGTCGTAAGGTAAAAAACTGAATGACTCGGGGGAAACTCACATAAAGCGTAACAATATTAAATAATTTAAATTCCATTAGAACAACACTTTCACGGTCTGCTCAACTTAAATAAAAAGGTTTGTTTCAAACTTTCTATTTGAATGTATAACCTTTCGGAAGGCTACTGCAAAAATATTTCAGAAGTAGCATTATTATCAGTTTCACCCATTAATTATATTGTAACGATCTTTATTCCAATTTACTCGACTAAATTTGGAGTTTAAAGTAATGCTTATAAATATATATATATATTTTTTTTTATATCATAACTCAGTATAAAAATTACGTTTTATACAATTTCGTCGTTGTCTTTTATTGATGATTAAATTAGCTGGTGCATTTTTTTTTTAGAATTTTTTCTAATATTCTTACATATTTTAATTTTATTACATTATAAACCCAAATTTTGGATACGAAATTTGTTACAAACCAGTACTTAAATTTAAGGATCATCCCATTAAAAAAAATGAATATGATAGTAGTGGAAGAAACATTTTTTTTCATATTAGCCGGTATTTTCGTAACATTACTAATTTTCTTGTTATTAGACTTACCGTTGTTATTAGAGGCTTGATATCGAAACCGTTTGATTAATATAATATAAAACTATAAAATTATAGCAAAATAAAATGAATGGAAACATTAGAGTTTATAATTTTATTCGACTTTTATCTAATATCGAAAAAATATTTTCCTATATGCCATAATCAGAGTTTACCACCATATAAATTAGTGAGTGAAAGTCTAAACTTTTTCTTTTCCTATTTATTATATGTTAACTATGTGCCATATATTGCGTTTCAAATTCAGATTTGAGTATTACAAAGGCTTTTTTGCCCCTTTTTACGTATATATCTCCCTATCTTGACTTTTCATGTAGATTACAACGTGAAATAACAGATCATGACCAACTATCGATGGTTGCCTCATGCTTTATAACCTGCAATGCATGAGAGTCTCCCGAAGCGTTATGAATATAAATTAAACATGTGGAAACTATTTTTATAAAGAAAGAAACACTCTTATCTAACATCAAAATACGTTTCATATCCAAGAAATTACCCCTTGACTGAAGGGGATACAACGCACCGCCTGTCAAATAATTTGTAAGCTGCAATGCAACATCAGTAGCAGGTCACGAAAAGAAGAGTATCACGTTTACAAGTGTGTCCTGGAAAATATCAAACGAAGCAAAATGATGCTTAATTACCTCTATAGGCATTATCACCAGAAAAAAAAATATATATATATATATATGTATATTCACATCTTTTTAATAACACGGTTTGGAAATTTTAATGTTAGCGTTAATTATCCACAGCTTCGTGTTCGAATTCTGATCCGCACCGTGGGACTTTTAAAAGGGTTCGCTATGGTAAAGCATTTTCCATTTGAGGAATGGGCGAAAAATTAAAAATGTACGTGCAGTAGGTGTTGCGGGTAATTATCAGATTTTTCCCATCAATCAGTGAATTTGTAATATCATATTGTCTTCGACTTCTAAAAAGCGGTCTCGTTCGACCCGTCGTGCAGATTACAGAAATCGAGTGCTTCGACGCACCGACACAGCGCGAAGAGAAACAAGCAGATATGCTTAATAAGGGGATCAAGTCGGGGATGACGTTGGGGAAGCTCCTCTCTTCCGAAATTGCAGATCGGGATGACAGAAAAATCACAATTGTCCGACGTGTGAATTAAAAAAGAACAGAGGCGCAAAGCGGGTATCACGTCGAACGGTATCTTAGCGCTGACTCGTACGAATACGCGTCGACAGCAGGAAACGAACTCACGTAAAATACAGCGAGGGAAGCAAACACATGACTCGGCACTTGCTCGTGCCTTCGACCGAGATAATTTATCTGAAGAGTTTTTATGTGAGTAAACTTGGAATTGCATGTATTGCGCTCGAAAAATATAAAAACCGAACGACGGGGATAATATTTTTAACGTTTGCACCAGTGCTGTCGATGACTGCGGTTTTTTTTTTTTTTTCTTTCTTTCTTTCTTTCTTTCTCTGCTTCGTGAACCGGGTTTTTAGGTGCGATTCACGATGCCGGGCAGTGAATTTCGGAAAAATTCGGAGCAGGTCGCGAGGCGGCTCCATCCTGAGACGTAACGAGAGGGCCGCCGGCTATGAACTCCTTTGTTTCGGATAGCTCGTATCAAAAGATAAAGCGCAATTATAGCAAGAGCCGGTCCGACAGCCCCCAAAGACCGGATGTTTTACCAAACGGGGCCCGATAGGAGTGCGCCCCCGATAAGATAGCGCAATCAAAATCAAACGGACATCTCAGTCCGGAGCCGTTTCCGGGGGAATGACTTTCATTCATTCCTCTCCAGCTCCGGGGAATGGAACCGACGCGGTCCTTCCGGCTGGAAAGATTTTTCTCCGCGTCCTCGGGACGAAGCTCTAAGGCCGAGCGGCGATGCCGCTTCCCCGTTTCGATTACCGGGGAAACGCACCTCTGGAAATTTTTTCCGGGGGGGGGGGGTTTACTTCCCCCGATTCTTTTTCCACCCCGGGCTTCATGATCCGCCCGCGTTCTTTCGATTGCATGTTTTATAGTCATTTTCAACCGGGAAAATTAAGCTGGAGCCCTGGAAACACTATCCGCTTAATTTTTCACTCGGAACCCAATCAACATCAACCGAATCAACTTACGTGAAATCCATTGTCCGGTTTCATTATTAATTTAATCAGTCAAAACGGGTAATTAACGCATTTAATCACGTGAAAATTCAATATTAGGTTACCGAAATCGCTGAGGCATCTCGAAAACCCTCCTTAAAAAAACGACCCTGCTGTTGCCCGTGCTTCCGCAGCGGTCGAACCTCGTTTGCAGGGGATCCCGCGGTGACGCGTAAGTGCGCAACCTGTGCTTTCCTTCCCGGACCAAGTGGAATTTTGGAATTTTTCCGCATTCTGGCAAACGCGGATTTTCGACGAAGCTCCCCCCCCCCCGCTCCAGCGACGACAAGCTTTTGGAACCCGACACGTTCTAATACCACGCAACCTTACCGCGCTGCGGACTCCAGGAATCTCTTTGCCCGTCATAGAATCTTTGTCGTCTCCGGCAGCGAAATCTCATTTTGCGCCGCTTCGAACGTTAAAATTCTTTCGGGTGATCTCTTTGTTCGCCGCCGTTCGCCAGGCCTTAAAGTGGGACGCGTCACTCCCGCGGTTTTCCTCTCCTTTATCCTGCGATATTGAAATTCTCGCATCGCATCTGTTCCCCGCTAAATATTTGATCTGCCATTTTCTCGTCCGAATCCACGTTTCCCAATTCCGGATAAACCTCTTCCAGTCTGCGGACGTCGTTACCTCCGTCGACGGCTTCAGATGCCGCAAATAACCAACCCAAAGTCCTGACACGGGACTGACTTTCATACAAGAAAGCTCGGAAAAGTTAAAAATATTACGAAACCAGCCGTAAAGAGACTCTCGAATGTATATCAAATTGCTGACACGAAAGACAGCTTACATCGTTGCAAGTATATTTCATACGCGAAGTCTTCTTCATCTTAATTAAGGCATAAAGACAAAATTTTACAAACGTTGAACTCGACGCTCTACCTCTGTTGTATAATCCCTGGCAATTAGTATGGATAAAATATCTATGACCGATGTTGTTGCGGGGCACTGGCCGCGCCTCAGTTATGTACACGACCTGCGGCCGATTTATCCTTAGCTTTTTTGTTCCGCAAAAAGGTTTGTCTCTCTCTTGTGCTGTCTCCCGTTTTGCATTCAAGTTAATCTTCCATTTTCGGAGCTCTTTTTTTTCTTGCCGCTTTTGCAAACTTTTCCACCTTAACTTAGGTTTCCGTCTGACATTTTTTGAATCCGGGCGAGAAGCGTCTCCGGCATCTGGATGTGTTTTTGCACATGCGAATTTGAGCTGATCAACGTGTTTTGTTGCCCTTTGTAAATGTCTCCCCCGAACTATTTTCGGTAGGGTTTCCGTTTCCTGCAACCGAACGTGATCGTGACTCTGGCCGTACGCTCGCACGAATCGCGAATTCCTGGCTCCGATCCCGCTTTCTAGTAAATAATTAACGTTTTCCACGTTTTAAGGATTGGAATTCTTTAAAAAGCAAAACTTCTCAAAGATGGAATTAGTACGTGAATATATATATATATATCATATGCGTATGCGTTAATATTTAATAATCAAACCGTGTTAAATAATTGTAGTTCTTTCAATATTAAAGCTTATGTTACACCGGAGACAAAAAAATAAAATAAAATGTTATTCATTCAGAGGCATTTTAAGCGCATTAATTCCGTTTTGCACAAACAATAAATCACATGTAGTTAAGGCAACCCTTTCATTTAATTTTCTGCCAAAAGGAGCTCGAATTATCGTAGCCATATGGAAAGATAATATTTAAGCGAGAAACAAAATATTGTAATTGCGAATTTACAGGGAGATACGAGCAAAACAGAAACTTCCTTTTTTGAATCAATAATATGCAATGGTATCAGAAACATATAGAAAAGATATTTTCGAAATAACTTGTCTTTGAAGAGGAATTTTCTGATATTAGATACAAATAAAAAAATGTAAAAAATGTCTAATAAAAACTAATAAAATGCATCGATTTTAAAAATTAAAATTTCTGAAATAAGAAGAAATGAATGAATGTAAATTTGAGAGATGCCATAAAAGTCGAAATATAAAGTGTAAAGAAATGATTTAATACAGCTAAATGGGAAAGAAAGAAAGAAAGAAAGAAAATAAATTTTCATCGGTTTTGCATTCATTTTTTAAACTGTTTTTACATTTGTAAAAATTTTATATTTAAATATGATACAGTCGGGGCTAAAGATCGCCGTTAGGAATTTGTTTTACATATGTAAAATACGGCGAAATGATTAATTTGCCGGATCATGACTCTTAAAGGAGCCGGTTCCTAATGTTTACACGATAAGTTATATACGTGTATAAATACACTATTCTCTTCAGATCATAACAAATCATGAGATCCAAAGTGAAGCTAAATGTAATAAGTAGAGTTATAAAATTTATCGATTTTGCATATAATGAGAAACCCTGTTTCCCATTTTACAGATCACGATTCATTGGAATAAATCGCAGTATTACATTAGAAAGATAATTTTTAGTTTTTTTGGATAAAAGAAGTTGTCTGTTCTTCAGCATGTTCTGAATTTGAGACGTTTTATAAGATCAGAAATATTAATAATTTTGCATTAATTGGATCATTAATTTATCATTATTAATTTATTGATATTAGCTAAAAAGCTAAAAACTGACTGTGCAAATACGATAATGTACTTTATGTTGTAATTAAATGCCTTAAAAATATTTTTTTTTTTTCTGAGTCAGTTTCAAAACGTTAGATAAATAAGAATTTCATATTATTAATGGTATGCCTAGGACATCAGTTTATATTAAGCACATGTCATAAAGTATATACAATTTTTTTTTAATTAATTTATTTTAATGGATTCAGTTATATGTCCTGCATGAAGTTTTATAAATTTGGATCTGAAAGAACGGTGTTCCGTTGAATAGAATTGGATAATTAAATTCATAAAGAAAATATCGTTCTGATTGAATTAAAATTTAAACATGTCTATAAACATGTTACGCTGCAGAGGTAGCTGCTTCGGGTTGAACTTTAATTGATTTTTATTGTAATAAATAAGAAGATGATGATGAAATGAAAGGGGAAAAAAAATGTTGATAGGATTTATTTTTAAATAACAGACAATATTTCAGGAGCTCATTTTAACATCTTCTCAAATCAGTTCAGAGAATGGTGATCGATAAAAAAAGAAAAGCTCAAAAGGTATTTATTAATTTAAACACGAAGCAACGACAAAGGTTTATGCAAAACCCGGCGAGGTTTTCTTTACAAATCTGATATTGGGAGGAGACATTCGCGAAAAAAAGGAACACTCCGAGCCTTAATTGAAGCTTTGAAAATAAAGGGAAAAAAGCACTGGATTCATTTTGGATATTTGCTAGAAAAAATATTTACTTCTGTTTATATCAATGGTAAATGGCTGGAGGCTTTTATTCAGAAAAAAAAAAAAAAAAAAAAACACGTTAAGATCGGATCTATGAAGCAATCAAAGGATCATGACCGAACACAAGTTTTTTACATGATAATAATGACAAATATCTCTGTCTAATGAAAAATTTTATATTTTGACGTTTCCGATTCGGGGTAACATAAATCAAAGCAGTTCGCAACTTAAAAGATTCACCACTCGTGATTCGATCGTTTGCAATTCAATGCGAAGACCGTCATCTAAATTCCAAATACCTGGCACAAGAGCTAAATCAAGCGACCACGTACGGCGCCTGGAAAATTTCGCCATTTCCCGAGGCTTTTGCTGCTGTCGGAATTTCAAGATATTCTGCAGGAACTTGCAGAATCCCTTCGCGGGGTTCGTCCGCTCGATCCGGAGGTTTCTGAAAGGTCCCCCGCGTCGATCGTCGGAGCCCGAAATTTCGGCAGCAGATCATTGCAGCAGATTGAGAAGTCTAAATTACGGAGACCGTTTCATCGAGCAAATATTGAATTTCGGTCTCAATTCGGGAATTTTCAAAAGTTTAAAACGGGTAGAGGTCTTACAACGGGAACCCCGGGGAAGATTTCCCTCTTTGACTTGTGCAGCGAACCCCATTGAAAAAGTTGGTCGGATCCGACCGCGGCCGTAAATTACCCTCCGAGATCGCCGGGGTTTGCTGACCGTCCGCGTTTGAAAGGACGGAATCCGAAAGCGAAATCCCGATCCGGATTTTCGTGCGCATGCTGCAGCACTCGGAGCGGCAGGCTGCAGCGTTTTAATTTTGCCCCCGGGGGTGGGCGGAAAAAGCTTGATACCCGCCTCGGAAAATTCAAAAAATTTTTTGAGCTTTTCATTTCGTCCGGCGAAAGGCGAAGGACGAGATTTTGGAAAAGCGGTAAAAGATGCGAAACGGATGAAAATATAAAGAAATTTGACGCGGCCAAAAGCCCGCGGTTTATTGCACTTTCCATCGGTTGTATTTATTAGCGAAAACTTTCATTTTTGTCTTAAGTTATTAAAAGTTATTTCATAAGTTATTCACGTTCCGATGTAACTTTTTCCGCAATGCAAAAATGCGTATTGAAAACGTTGTTTTCCTCTTCCTGGGCGTGCAAGAACCGCGCCCCGCGATGAATGAAAATTACGCGTCGCTCGAAGTCCGCGCCTGGAAAAGCCGCGTCAAAATCTTCCCTCTGCGTTCGCTGTCTGCACCCTCGGCGACAGAGGGGTAGCAAATTTTCTCGACTTAAAAATTTTCCTTTGCCCCGAGACTACCCGAATGAATGCGCATGCAATTAAAACCTCTCTTTCGGAACTGTCCGCCATCGGATAATTTTCGGTCTCGCGCTTGGTGTCGCTCGGTGCCTTAAAATTTTTCACCGCTGCATGCATCAGTCCCGGATTTTGAAAATGAATTGCTCTGAATCGGGCAAAAAAGTGGAAAAAAAAAAATAAAAATAAAAATAAAAAAAAAATAAAGAAAAATTAAAGAACGCAGGGGAAAGAGATAATATATAATACGAATAAAGATTTACATGGGATAAAAAGGAAAAAAAAAAGTTTCCTGCTGAATTTAATAAAACAGGAAACTCTTTTCTTTTTCGCTCACGGGATCGGCTTTCATATCCGTCGATCTCCTCAACCTAACCAACCGTTTCTGCCACGAAATTTACTTTAAAGGATTTATTCAATCTCCGGAATGGTGCCCTTTTTTTCCCCTTTTTCATTGGCTTCTCGATTTTTCGGGTTTATATAAAAGCAATTATTGGCAATTAAATTTGCGACAAAACGGGAAAAGCGAAGAGCCCTTCGGGAAAGGGAATTTCGCGATCCCGAAAGGAAGTGGATGAACCGAAAACCCCGGGGTGGGGCGGCGGGGAAAGCGTCTCCCGGGAAATT